>JAJOOH010073405.1:0-17592 GCA_029582605.1 Solanum gracilifrons | reverse complement strand
GAAGCCCATTGAACTTATCATTGAACTCCTTGGTTTGAGATCTTGTTATGGGCCTCCTTGGAGTTTCTAAAGCTTCATCCTTGTCCTTCAATGGAGTAGAGCTTCCTTGGATGCTATCATATGTGTTGCTACATATGAGTTAAATATTGCAACAGATGAGGCATATTTTGCTACAAATGACTTATCTGTTGCTACATATGTCTCATTTGTTGCTACAAATGCCTCAAATGTTGCAATATATCACCCTTTTGTAGGAACATTTGACTATTTGAGGCATATGCTGCTACAGATGACCCATGTGTTGCTACCTAGGAGTCGAATGTTGCAACAAATAAGGCATATGTTGCTTCAGCTAACTTATCCGTTTCTACATATGACTCAAATGTTGCAACAAATAAGGCATATGTTGCAAAATATCACCCTTATGTAGCAGCATATGACCATGTAGTGGATAGATAGAGTTAAAGGGAATTGGTTGGAGGATCAATATAACATAACATAACATAACATAACATAACATAACATAACATAACTGATAAATAAAAACATTGTCATTAATTACAAACATATTGTCAAGGCTCCAACCTCCTAGATACTATCCCAGTAGCCCAATTCCATTTCATTCGACCAACTATATTGTCAAACAACTTGGAGTTGGGAGATTGAATATCTGTGTTGGTAATCAAATGTTCAATAAATGCAAGAGAATATGACCCGCACGCGGCATTGGTTAAATTTTTTACCATAGATTCCAATCGACCTTTAAATTTCCATGTTTCATTGAGGAACTTATCTGGCAAATGCTTCATTATTCAACTTTGCCTTAACAAGCTTGGCAACAACTCAAACACAAGTTGTTTGAATGTCCAAAACTTATCATGTTCCATACACATTAGGTTGCAGTCATAAACATTCATGCGACCTTCGTGCAAGAGGATCTCAAGAGTCACAAAATGAGCATTGTTCATGTTCATGACTGCCAGAATACTTTTTGCACCAATCCAATTAGTGCCTCCAGGATATGGTCTAATGTCCCTGACGTAGTTAATCATATCGTCATTCATACAAACTCATCAAGTAACTGGTTAAAGATTTTGCCACCAACTCTCGTTGCCTCCTCGCTGATACTGTCATACATTTGTTTGAAGTTGGTATAGAAGTTGAGATCCATGATTCTATCCATAAAATCATAGTACTCGGGATATCTCAAATGCCTCTCTTGCATGAGGCTAAGAATTTCATCAATATACTGAAATAACAAATAATATTAAAGTGTACAGAAGAGTAATGACTGAAAAGTTAAAACAAACAAACATTATAAATTGAAGGTTAGTAGAGAAAAAATACTCAGTCTTTCCACCAAATAGCCATGTTTGTCATGGCCCTGAAATCATTTCCACTAAAATAATGCATGTCATATTGTGCACGCACTTCCTTTACTTTCATCAGTTCCAACAGTTTGGCCTTTTTAGCTACATGCACCCTCTTATAAAGATTCACTTGCTTGAGCTCCAAAAGCTTCTCTCTTATGGTCATTGGCAACTCTCCAAATATTTTCTTTTCTTCAAATTTTGTATTGCCTTGATAAATAATTTTTTCTCCTCTTGGCCTGTGGAGTATATGGATTTCGAACATTGTTTGATGGAATGACCCTGACCCCCCTCTTGTATTTAAATTCATTAACAACCTCACTCAATGTTTGAAGATACATGATAGAATCGTCATCATGTTTCTTGCACTTCTCACATAGAAAGCCAGAGCATCGACTACAAGAGGTAGCCCAATACATTGTCCACCAAAGCCAACACCAGCACAAGCACCAACACTTTGGGGTTGAGGAAGATACTACTGGAGCAGTAGTCATTGATTTTTTTCTTTTACTAATTATAGATAGTGATTGGGAAATAGATTTTTTCAATCTCCTACACTTCAAAGGCTGTGAAATCTTTTTGGATGTATGAACATTAATATTAGAAGTCATTTCCTTATAAATCTTACTGAGTTCTTTAATTAACACGACTAATAAAATAATCATGTTGCTGATCAAATTCTTTGCATCGACAAAAATAGCATTTGATGTTAGAAGAGGAAGCAACACCAAAAAAGATTGTGTTTTTGCCATAGATTAAGCTTGTTGTGTCATTTGATCTACAAGGTAAATAAAAAAGGGTTGAGATTTTACAATTGATTATAAAATAATAATTGGTAGCAATTTATACTTATGTTGACACAGATGGACATTATGTTGCCACATATGTACCTTTTATTGACACAGATGAATCTTTTGTTGCCACACATGAATCTTCTATTGCCATAGATGGGTAACCTTTTTCTAAAGATGACCATTTGTTGCCCTTAAACATGGGTGACATATTCCAACACATGACAACTCTGTTGGAATATGTATCAACATATAACTAAAATGTTGCAACATACGACACATCTTTCAACAAATGAAATATATGCTGGACAGCTAAACAAGACTATATTTCTAAAATCATATGAATCAAATGGTCACAAAAAGAACAACAAAAACAACGAAAAATGACTTTTCACTGAACAACAACAATACATATTCATTTCCTCAAAATTAGGGCTTTTGGTATTATAGATTTTCTTTCAAAAAACAATAAATAATAGGTACCATTACACCATTATTCAATTTTCACATCTATAGAATGATTTCTTGTTCATTAACCCAAGAAAAAAACTTAGGATAAAGAATATATTGTTCGAAAACTGTAAAATCTTTCAAAAAATGACTTACCCATTTTAAGTCGAACACGATCTTCAGTTCAAAAGGAGAGAGTGACGGCCGGGGATGAGGAGGAAGATAATGGGGAGAATATTTGTTGATAGTCGGATTTTTCCAACGAAGAAGAAGAAGAGAAGAGGTTGGGAGGAGAAGAAGAAGAAGAGGAGAAAATTCTATTTTCTTTCACTTTTTTTTAAAAATAGTTTGGATAGAATTATAAAAGTTGAAAAATGAAGTATTTTTTTTGTATTTTATAAAAGATTAGAAAGTTTTGAAAATGTTCATTTGGTCCCAAATTTACTTAAATACATTTTAAAATGCATTTGATCATTTCTTGGTCAATGTGTCACCAAAAACAAAACCAAGACTTAATTGACACCTTTCATTTAATTTTCTGTAGTTTTAAATATATACAATATAATAATTATATTACAACAAATATAGTCATGTTTTTATTTAGGAAATAATATCTAATTAAACAACTTATTTTACTATATTCTCTAAATTTCTCTACCATTTGATTTTTTTTTAAAATTCGTACTTTACACGATGTATCAATCGGATACATCACATTATGTGATGTATCAGCCGGGTACATCACTTTACGTGATGTATCAGTCAGATACATCACTTTATACAATGTATCGAGACGTACACGATGTATCAGAACATTACTTTATATAATTTATCGGTCGAATACATCCCTTTACGTGATGTATTAATCAGATGCATCACTTTACGCGATGTATCGATCATATACATCACTTTATGCATTGTATCAATAGGATACATCACTTTAAATGATGTATCCATTGGATACATCACTTTACGATGTACTAGAACGTACATGATATATCGGTACATTACTTTATGCGATGTATCGGTTGAATACATCACTTTATGCGATGTATTGATCGGATACATCACTTTACACAATGAATTCGTCAGATACATTCCTTTATGTGATGTATTAGTCAGATACATTACTTTACACGATGTATCGATTGGATACATCATTTTACACAATGTATCAATTGGATACATCACTTTACACGATATATCGATCAGATACATCACTTTGCGTAATGTATCAGCGAATAAACCACTTTACGTGAGGTATCAGGACATTGAGTGATATATCTAAAATCGAGACGCGATGTATCAGGGCATTGAAGGATGTATCCAAAATCGAGACACGATGTATTGGGGCGTTTTGGGATGTATCCAGATTCCACTAAATTTAAGAGATTTTTGTAATTTGGAAAATAGTAGAGATATGAGGTAATTAGCACTTAACACTATGGGATTTATGTAAAATCTACTTTTATTTACATAAAATATAATAAAAAATCATAGAAAGTATACATTGGTTATACAATATAGCTTGTCAAAAGTTACAGAAAGTATACACTGACTATACAATATAGACACCTATACATGAGTAATAAACTGACTATACTTTATGATAGACTAAAAAAATTGAATGTAGATTAACTATACATGGAATAGACACTGACTATTCAATCTTGATCAACTCAAAGTCACCTCTAAAAATTCTCAAAATTTAGATATGAATCCCTCTTGATATTTCATTTCTTAATTGATATATGACCTGCTCGAAATGATTCATGTTTGTGGTACATCATATTTTAAAGAAAAAGAAGAGGGAGAAGGAGAGGAAATGAACCAGCAGAAGAAGACGACGACGATCAAGAAGGACAAAGTAAACCAAGAAGAAGACTAAGAAGGACAAAGTAAACAAACAAAAAGATGAAGAGGATCGAAGAATATCGAAGAAAATGGACAAGAAGAAACTCACTATTTGTTTGGTAATTAAGCTTACAGAAGGGTGTTTTGGGGTAATTATACCTTTTTATTTTTCTGCAAGGACTGCAGATCTTAATTTCTTAAACATTATTTAAAACGCATATTACATAAATATGCCATTTAAGTTGGCCTCATTTCACATTTATGCGCCCAAACTTTGGGTGTGCACAAGTAGACACTTAAACTTGTATAAAATTGAACAAATAGGCACAAATGTCCTACGTGACATTCAACCTGACAACTAATCATAAAAATCAACAGAAGTAAATTAAAAAGAAAAGAGTCTACAAGTGCGGAAGTTTTTTCTGTTTTGAAGCATAACAAAATACTCTGTTACAAGAGTCTTAAATAGATGAAAAACTAGTAAACAAAAGAATACGTTTAATCTCCTAGAAAATCTGAAGCTAAAAAACTGAATCCACTATTCCTAATCCCTAAAGACCGAGAAATAATGTATTTGACTACAAAACAAATGCAGCAACTAAATGACTACTCTATAAACCTAATTGTCAACATTACCTCTCTTAAACTAAAATATCCTTTAGTTTAATTTGCAAACATCGAGGTGATCACACAGCTTTAGGAATGACACTAACTTCAGGGGCTTTGTGAACATGTCTGCGGCCTGCTCTTCACTTCTGCAGTAAATAAGGATAATCTTTGCATCCTTAGATAAATCACACAAGAAGTGATATTTCACATCTATATGCTTACTTCATCCATATTCAACTGGATTATTTGAAAGAATAATCGCCGAAGTATTGTCACAATAAATTGGTGTTGGTCCTTCCTGCTTAAAATGAAGTTCATCAAGAATATTCCTCATCCAAATAGCTTGACGCACATGACATTGCAACAACATACTCATCCTCGGTAGTTGACAAAGTAACAATAGGTTGTTTCTTTGAAAACCAAGAAACAACTCTAAGCCCAGCAGGAAAACATATCCTAATGTACTTTTCTTGTCTTCAAGATTTCCAGCGTAATCGCTATCAGTGTAACCAACCAAATCTCCAATTGCTTTATTTTTATTAAAATTTCTGAATAAGTATCGCAAAATTCTCTTGGTAGCTTGTAAATGCATTTATTTTGGACACTGAATGAACCTGCTAATGAGACTGACAGTGTGCAACATCAGGCCTTGTTGTCATCAAGTACATTAAGCTTCCTACTATTTGCTTGTATAAAGTGTTGTCCACTTATCTACCTTCACATTCTTTGAAGAGCTTCAAACCCCTCCATTGGTTTGCTCACAGAGTTATAATTTTTCATCTAGAATTTGTCCAGAATATCTTGCACATATTTCTTTTGAGAGCTAAAAATGCCACCAGCAGATTGATTGTAACACCCCAAAAATTTCTAAGTTAAGACTCGAACCATTCTTCATTTACTTATAGGGTAATATCGGGTTATTCATAAATTACCCATATGTGTAAAGGTAAATTCTTTAGTGTGGTAATGATTTGTATATGAATTAAGGTCACTAGAATCCCCTAGCATAAAGTAGAGTTGAAAGTCTCCTTATCGATTAAGTTTTGATGTAATATTCTACTTGGGTCTACTTCAAACGACTATATCACTTAGAATATAAAGAGTTACATGGCTCACAACCTATCCAATTAAAGGTATTTGAATCTACTTTACACCGCCACTAATTTCACATTAATCCAATTTTTAAGTAAAAAGTTATGAGCATTTTAGTAACTGATACAGTGCAGTGATAAATTAGCAAATAGGAAAACATTAAAAAGGTCTTTTTACCTCCAAGAAAACCCTAAACGTATTTCTTGACTAATATAAGTCTCAAAACAATCAGATTTTCATCTTTTAATCCATCATTGTCTTCTCTCTCAAACCCTAAGGAAAAATCAAAGTAGAAGACTGCATTCAAGATTCTTTCAATCTTTTCCAAGATTGTTCTTCAAGGTAAGTCCTTCTCCAATAATTTCATTCTTTCCAACTCAAATGCCTCCATACAATTATGAATCACTATTGAAAATCATAATATAGGCCATAGATATCTCAAGAAACTAATTCAAGAATCTTAAGAAAGGTTTTCTTGATTTTTGAACTTCAAGCTAGGGTTTCAAGGCTTCTTATCAAGTTCTTTGTCACGACCCGCGGTTACCCCTTAGAAGTAACACGGCATAATTGACTCCGAAGGGGTCGCATACAAGCCTCATAGCATATCTTGAACATAAAGCATAGGAAAATAGTGCGGAATTTAAAACATTTCATTACAATTGAAGTATTTTATATAATGAAAGAGAATCTATGACACTATGTCTCAAACCATCTATAACATTGAATTAATACTCTTGAATACAACTTTAGGGACACGATCCTTACAAAAAGTATAAAACATAAAAGAAAGACAATAAAGGACATATGGCCAAGTCCTCGAATACAATGAGGACTCACCAATCTTCTTCTTGTTGATATACTATGAACCTAGCCACGAGGATGGAATCCAATATCTCCAAAGCCTACACTTACAGAAAATGTAGAAGCAAGGGGTTAGCACGAAAACGTACTAAGTATTGAAGCATGCATAAAATCCTTGAAATATGATAGAAAGGACATTTTAGTTGAAAGGTATGCATTTGTCAAGTTTGGAAACCAACATGCACTTTCAATGTAAAAAACAAGCCATAATCACATGTATACTCATAACATAGTGAAACCATTACCTTAGCAATCCCTAAGGAACACTTGTGCAATGTATGGTTAGCATCCCATAATACCAACCATACTAAGTACTCCTTTGAAGCTACCTTAGTCATACATATCATCTTTAGACCTCATCATAATCAATAGTCATAAATAAGGAAATAGTCATGTACATTACATGTACCTAAGGAAAGTCATTCATAGCAACTATCCATTCAACGCACATGCATACAATTATATCTCATCTTAACATAAAGAATATCATGATAATAGAACCATCACATAAGTAACCTTGAGCTCTACTTGTGCAATGTATAGATAGGATCCCATAATCCTATCTACACTAAGTATCAGTTCTAGGCCACCATGATCATGCATAACATACCATGACCTTATCCATAGCCAACATTCATAAACAAGGAGACATTCATGTTCATATCTTATAATAATTAAGACACTTATAGCAACAATTCAAAGCATGCATACATAAGTTCATTTATCTTCATAGTATAAGGAACCCACACCAGAACCCCTTTATAAGTCTACTTGTGCAATGTATAAGTGAAGTCCTATACCACCACTCATACTAAGTAAATCTCATTAAGAAGTCATAAGTGTATTTCATGTTCTTAGTTCATATAAAGCATACATTTAACTCATAATCATCGTATCCTAAGAGAACATACCACAATCACTCTCAAAGCCCACTTGTGCAACGCATGAATGAAGTCGCATACCCCTATCCATACAAAGTAGAACTTCATAAGGAACCATAGTACATAACTCATGTTCTTATTATAATTCATATTATTATTATTTAGGAAAAATAGCATTAACCGACATAGACCATGTGAGCGACATGGAATCCGATGTTGTGTAACCCCACACCGAAAGAAGGTGTCCTACTTGCCTAAGGTAGAACTAAATGTATAGATATAAGGTGGATCCACTAGCTAAAGACCTATGTGGGCACATATTTATGGGATATGGAGATTGCTTCTAGAAACTCGACCTATTGTAATGGCGGAGGAGCTTCCATCTCATGAGAATAGTTTAGATCACCCTATTGTATTGACGGAAGGGCATCTACCTTATTGACCATATCCACTCGGTGCTAAGCATTATTTCCCAATTATAAATAATTATTTTTGAATTGCATTTACATGTGTGAAGGAATATTTTTCCCTTCATTCAATACAACTCATAAAATAGCTCATAGATTCAATAAAGTGAGAATGTACTTTCAACCTTAGAATCAACATTAATATGTGAGGAAAACTTTCACATTATGATCATGTGTTTGCATGATAATGGACTTTCAATCAACACAATAGGATCATCATGGTCATGTACATTTCATGCTTAGTAATGTGTAAAGGTGCATATGAGAACTAAACTTTCAATTGACACCATAGATACATCATAATCATGTTTATGCATGGAGTGTGTGTGTGTAAACATCCTTGCAATGACACAACAACAACATTATCATCATAGACAATTCATACATAATCAAGTGTAAGGGTAAGGGAAGAATGGCCTTTCAATAATACCTCAATTTACACAATAGTCATAGGATCTTCACTTTTCAAGTGAATCATGAGTCCATACACAACATTCATGAACATGTATAAACCCTAGCAATTTACCCCTCAAGGGTCATGAATCATGCTTTACAATTAAATCTAGAAATACTACACTAGGCATGAATAAAACAAGATTCAATAACTAGATTAACAATGATACAATTCATAGTATTCATCTTGCTTCAATACACTCATCACAATTCATGAAATTGGGGTCATGGGGGTGTTCATGGGTTCATGGGAATTTTACAATAACAATCACCATTAAACATCAAATCATCCATAATATAGGACAATTAACATAATGAAATCATTTTTATAAAGAACCTATGGCTAGAATGAAAACCATAGTTTTTGAACAAGTTACCAATTTCGAAATCAAGAGTTGAAGGGCTTCATGGAGAAAAGTGTTCCATAAATCAAGAATCTCATACCTTAATTGAAACTTTGCCCGCGAATTGGAGTTGAGAAGATGGATTTTTGAGCCCTAATCTTCAAGTTCTTGGTGTTCTTCAATGGAGGAACTCTAGAGAAAGAAATATTGGAGATGAGAGGATTTTGGGGAAATATTTGGGTATTGTGAATTAATGACCAAGTCTTGTGAATTTTGACTTTAAAACAATAAATATACTTCCCCTAAAAATATCCAAAATACCCCTACTTTATTTGGACTAAAAAGGAAATGACCCTAAAGACCTTCATTAATTGACCCCTGTCCAGGTTTCACGACTCACTCCATGAGCCATGCCCGTGGAGTTGGGGAAGTAGCCTCCTTTTTGGAGGTCAAGGCTCCGTCGCCTAAGGCACTCTCATGAGCACCTTCACGAGCCGTGAAATGGACCACACCCCGTGGTCCTGCTCATAGAGTGTGAGGCAGTAGCTAGCCTTTTGGAGCTCAAGGCTCCTTCGACCAAGGCACTCTCATGAGCACCTTTACGCCTCGTAAAGGGGACCATGGCCCGTGGTGGTTCCCGTGGTCCCTTAGGCAGTAGCTCCCCCAAAATGTCCCAATCTCCATTAAACCAAGAGAGCTTCACGACCACATTCACGAGTCATGGAGTGGACCACGAGTCGTGGTTCCCCTCGTGAAGTTGGGACAATAGCTCCTAGCTAGGGGAAGCCTTGACCTTTGGCCTTGTCTTGGCCCCTTTGCTTTGGCACTTGCCCCTTGGTCTTGATTCCAATTACCTTATTTTAACCCTAATTAACTTACTAAAACTTCGGGGAGTCATTTTTATGATTTTTAACCTTACGTTTAGGCTCTAGTTTAACCTACCATTTTCCAGAGTGTTACATTCTTCTTCAAAATTCTTGAAGAACCTTGTTGTTTCAGGTATGTAAGGCTATCATAGTGTTGCACTAGTTCATCCTCACGCCCTACATCTAATTTCAGATCAGTAAAAGAGTAATCTAGGATTCTTTCCCTAGATTTGAGTATTCTTGAGATAAGTTGATTTTGAGTTCTTCAATTCATGTTTCTTTTTGAAATTCTACTCATAATTATTGAATTACTATATGTTATGCATTAACATTCTTGAGTTGAGTCGTTCATGGCCATAATTCCGCATGAACCCTATGAATTTAGTTATAAGTCTTGGGAGTCTTTGAAAGCCAATCATTGTGTTTCAAACTGAGTTTTGAGAAAAGTTAAAAGGTTCTATTTCATAAAGACTTATATATATATATATATATTATTGGACTTGAAAGATAAGTTCATAAGTGCATGGTTTCAAGATGGTAAACACGTCTCATATGTTGAAATGTATTTCAAGTAATGTATGAAGTCCGTTCTTTGTTGGGTGAATTGAGCACAAAGTTATGTTAATTATTTTGGGAGTAGTATCGAGCACCGAGTTGGTTTAGAGCCTTTTATTATTCAAAAGTCCCATAGAACTTTGTAGCCAGCATAGGATAGGATAGCGTTGACTCTTCACGCGACTCCTCACTAGCTCTGACAAGGCCAATTAAATGGATCCATAGTTACGATATCATCTTATACCCCCGGCAAGGTATAGGATGGGCCCTTGCAATGTGCGGCTGGACGTTGTATCAATGCTAGGCTCATGGTAATTGTTGTCGGTTAGAGAAACTTCCCACAAGTAAAGTATATTATTTTCTGTTGCTTTCATTGTATATTTTATTGTAAAGCTTAAATGGTTTTCACTTCATGTTCATGTATTGATTTAGTTGAGTTTCTTTCAATCATTGAGTTCATTTATTTGTTTACTCAGCCATATTACATACTCGTACATTCCATGTATTGATGTCATTCGACCTGCATCCTTTTATGATGCATATATATGTGTTCATTATTATCAACAGGCGCTTCATTGAGATCATTCTCCACTCCAGTTAGCTTTGGTGAGCCTCCTTGTATTCCAGAGGACTTCACAATTACTTTCCAGTTAGTAGTTTGAGGTGTCGCGGGTCTTGTCCCGACATCCTTCCTTAATAGTAGAGGCTTTATAGATAGACAGTTTTGGAGAGTCTTTCAGTTTCATATATTCTATTTAAAACTTATGTTTCATACTTAGTATATTTAGCGAAGTTTTGAGATTCAGTAAATTATTTTTAACGTTTCTTTCAATTTGATGCTTATGTATGCTCGACTTAGTCTTCCGCTTGTAGTCAGCCAGGATAAGGGTTTATTTGGGGACCAACAATGGTTCTTGAGTGCCGGCCACGTCCAGGGTGCAGGCTCGGGGTGTGACACTGATTCACTTCTAGACTAAGAAAGAAATATATCATACCCAGATCTGACATGTCAAACTCAACCATCATGGACTTCTTAAATTTTTTAATCATAGCCATATCACTTCCTGTATAAATTAAGTCATCCACGTATAAACACAATTAAGATCCCTGCACCTTTCTTTTTTATATAAAGGGTATGTTTATATAGACACTTTCGAAATTCCTCCTTTGCAAAGTATGCATCTATACAATTATATCAAGCTCTTGGAGCTTGTTTTAGTCCATATAGAGCTTGTTTCAATCTTAACACTTTATTCTCAGCACCAAATTTCACATAACCAGGAGGTTGTTCGATAAATACAGTTTCTTGTAGTTCACTGCGAAGGAAAGCATACTTCACATCCAACTGGAAGATTTTCCAAGTATGTTGAGAAGCCAAAGCATTCACCAATATTATGGTATCTAACCAAGCAATGAGAGCAAACACCTCTACATAGTCAACACCATATTCTTTCTAATAGCCTTGTCCTACTAACCGAACTTTGAATTTGTCAACCTCTCCGTTTCCTTCAACTTTGTTTTGTAAACCCATTTGACACCAATGGTTATTTGATTTTCTGGAAGATTTGTCAACTTCCCAGTCTCATTTGTTTTAATTGATCTAATCTCCTCATCCATGATTTTTTTCCATTTTGGATATTTGACGGCATCGGTATAAGATATAGGATCACAATCTGAAAATAATGAAAGTCTGGATGTATTTCTAGATTTACTAATCTCATAAACTTCATAATTTTTTATCTAGCTTGGTGCACCTCTGCAGTGTTGATGACGTTCATTGTTGAACTGAGTATCACCTGATTCATTTTCAGCTTCTGTAGCATCTTGTACTTTTGGACTTGCTTGTGAACTAATCCCCAATAGTGGTTACGGTTCTTTCTCTTCTTCTTCTTCTTCAATAGAAAATGGAATATGTTAAAGCGAACTATTAATGCTCCAAATCTAAGTTCCTTCTTCATCAAAAATAACATCTCGGCTTATAACAATTTTCTTGGTAATAGGATTGAATAAGTGATAAGCTTTATATTTGTCACTAAGACCAAGGAAAATGAATCTATGACCTTTTTCATCCAACTTCTTCTTCATAGCATCTGGAATGTGTGCATATGTTATACACCCGAAAATCAGGAAATACTCAATTTTGTTTTACGCCTAATCGAGGCTTCATGACGTGTCATATGTTAAATAGAGTTAGTTGGAAATCTATTCAGTATATGAATGCTCCAATGAACAACTTCTGCCCAAAAGTCCGTTGGTAAACCACTTCTCTTCAAAAGACTACGCACCATATCAAGAATTGTACGATTTTTCCTTTCACACACAGCATTCTGTTGAGGTGAGGTGTGTACGCTGCTGTAAGTTGTCTCTTAATTCCATGATTCTCACAAAACTCTAAAAATTCTTGTGAGGTCTATTCTCCACCCCGGTCAGTTCGCAAGCACTTAATTAGACGACCCACAACATTAAGCAAGGACTTTAAACTTCTTCAAGGTTTCAAAAGCTTCAAATTTTTCTTTTAGGAAATAAACCCATGTATTTCTGCTCTAATAATTAATGAAACAAATGAAGTAGTGTTTACCTCCATTAGATGTAGGATTTATTGGACCACATATATCCGAGTGCACCAACTTTAGCACCTTGTTTGTTCTCCACGACTTGCTTGCTGGAAATGGTTCACAGTGTTGCTTGCTAACAACACAATCTTCACATAATTCATTTGGAGATTCAAGCTTTGAAAGACTCAACATGAATTATTTTTTCTTTAAAAACATCAAGCTTTCAAAATTTAAATGCCCATAACGAAAATGCCACTTCCAAGCATCTTCTTTAACTTTTGCAAAAAGATAAGATTTTATGGAGTTGTGAAGATATAAAGGAAGCAATCGATTTAACGACATGCTAATCTGAGCGATTAACCCCAAAGGAGGATCTCGTATCTTACAAACTCCACCTTTGATATTAAGTTCATATCCCTTTTCTTGAAGCTTCCCAGCAATCAATAAAGTTTTCTTCAGCGTAGGGACATAAAACACCTCACCTATGGTATGAATCGAGTTGTTTTTGGTTGAGACTTGTACCTTCCCTTTACCCATGACAGAGACCACATAATTATCCCCAATTCTCACAGTGTCTTGAAAACTTTCATCCAACTCTGAGAATTCCTATTTCTTCCCACACATGTGATTACTACAGCCGGTATCGAGATACTATAAATGAGTACCGAAAACTTCTCGCTCGAAGTATATGCCATCAAAAGTGAAACGTCCTCTTCTTCTTGCTTGGTTTCCCCATATTCCTTTTCCTCTGAAAATTTAGATCTTCTACCACGATTCCTTTTTAAATTGGTACGACATTCAGATCGATAATGTCCAAATTGATGGCATCGATATCATTCAACTTGAGACTTATCTCGTCTTTTTTCCTTTTCCAGAGAATTACCAGCACTACTCTTCTCCTTTTCATGGTGTGATCTTTTTCCTTTCCATTTGGCTTTCACTTGATCTGTTCCTTTCGAAAACAACACTGCCTTCAATGCTACTTCATCATTGTCTTGTAGATTTATTTTCTGCTCATGAACCGACAAGGAGCCCTGTAACTCGTCAGTAAAAAGAGTGTCAATATCTTTGGATTCTTCAATTGAGTAAACAATATAGTTAAACTTTGTCTTCATTGAGCGAAGTATTTTCTCAACAATGGTAACATCCTCCAATATTTCACCATGAATTCACATTTTATTTTGCGATAGTCAACGTCCTAGAGAAATAATCTGATACCAATTCATCAACTTCCATACGCAGAGTCTTGAACTCACCACAGAGTGCTTAAAGCTTCACTTGCTTTTCCGTCACTGTTTCTTGATACTTCTTGTTCACGGAATCCAATATTTATTTAGAAGTATTTTTGCAAAGAATGCTCTCTAGTATTGAACGATTAATAGTCTGAAAAATGTAACTCTTTGATTTGAGTTCCTTTAACCTTAGACTATCTAACTCTGCCTTTTGTGCTTCTGACGAGGCAGCACCAGTTGCTGGCTCTTGCACGCCAATACTGACAACTCGCCAAAACTCTTTAGACCTTAGAAAGTTCTCCATCAACATTGTCCAATGGTCATAATGACCATCGAAGCCCCGAATAACGGCCTAAAAAAAAGCTTAGAAGTCATCTTTTACTGCTGCAAATAATACTCCAAAAAAGAAAAAAAACGTTGGCTCAAAAACCAAATGACAGAAATCAACAATAGTAAATTGAAAAGAAAAGACTCTGCAAGTGCAGAAGTTTTCTCTGTATAGAAGCTTAACAAATACTCTGTTATAAGAGTCTTAAATAGATTAAAAACTAGTAAACAAAAGAGCACATTTGATCTCCTAGAAAATCTGAAGCTAAAAACTGACTCCACTATTCCTAATTCTTAAAGATAGGGAAACAACTTATTTGACTCCTAAACAAATGCAACAACTAAACAACTACTCCATAAACCTAACTGCAAACAAATTTGTTTCCTACATGCATTATGTTACATAGGACTCATGTGCCTACTCGTTCAACTTTATACAAGTTTAAGTGTCTATCTGTGCACGCCCAAAATTGGAGGGCATAAAAGTGAAATGAGGTCAAGTTAAAAGGCATATTTATATATTATGCCTATTTAAAATCATAATGAAAGTTGGCTAAACTTTTTAGTTTGTTGGTTCGAAACTAAATCCCCCCACACGCCAAACTAATAACTTTAATATATTAGCACATAATAAGTCTAAGAGAGATAAAGAATGCAAAAATATTACTTACAATCCAACCTGGAAAAATAGAAACTCCATCAACCCTAAGTAATAACGAAATGGAAAACTTAGCTTAATTCTGACAAAGACGAAGCAAAAGCAACAATGGCAGACCCTGTAATTGGTGCTACAGTTCAAGTTTTGCTTGAAAAGCTGATTTCTCTAACTATAGAGAAAGTCAGTAGCTCAAGGGATTGCAACAAACATCTTAGAATGATGACACAAAATGCATCCATCATTCAAGCTTTAATTCATGATGCTCAAAGACGACAAGTAGACGATCAGGCTATGGAAAAACGGCTCGTGATGCTTGAGAGTGTTACTGAAGATGCTGAAAATGTGCTTGATGAATTCACATATGAATCTCTAGAAGCACAAGTTCGAAACAATCCAATAATAAAGGTTAGTGGTTTCTTTTCTCATCATGCTTTTACAAGCAAAATATCCCGAAAAATCAAAAACATAAATGAAGAGTTGAGGGCTATCAATCATTTAGCCAAATACCTTGGTCTCCAATCACTTGTAGTTCCTTCTCAACAAATAGTACTTATTATTCGAGAAACAGATTCCTTAGTAGTTGCTACGGATGTTTTTTGTAGAGTCAACGATGTTGCTGAAATTAAGAAGAAGATGTTGAACATGAGAGAGGAAGTTGTATTGTGCACTATTCCCATAGTGGGCTTGGGGGGTTGAAAAGACAGTTTGGTTGTGTCTACCTGGAATATCAAACACTAAGGACTTTTTTGAATGGATCCTCCAATCATTGCCAGAGCGGAAACTTGAGGTGCAAACCAGGGATGAAAAAAATATTTTCTTGTCTTAGATGATTTGTGGTGTGCTGACCTTCTAGTGTGGGATGAGTTCATTGACACCTTGAGAGGAGTAAACACTTCCAGAGGAAACTGCATTCTTGTGATGACTCGTATGAAACTGTGGCATCCACACTAGCTGCAGTAGGTCCTCATATGTTGGAAAGATTACAGAATGATCATTGCTGGTTGATTTCCAAACAAAGAGCATTTGTTTATGGGGAAGATCCGGAGGAAATAGTGAGCATGAAGAACATGATTGTTGAAATATGTCAAGGTCTACCGTTGGCAGCAGGTGTGTTGGGAGGCCTCTTGCGTAACAAGGAAAAACATAAATGGTGGGCTATTATTGATGGAAACTGTAACGACCCTAAAAACGAACTAGTGAAACTAGAACCTCACATGTGAATTTGGAGTTGAGAACTTGATGAAATGATGAGAAATGACCGTGACGTCCGGAAATTAGTCGTTCGAACTAGTGAGTTGTAAGGGTCTTGTCGTTGAAGTTTGTAGTGTTGTTAAAGGACTTAAGGGGTTGATTAGCTAGTTGATTAATCACCTTTATAAGCTAGCAAGACCTTAAGCTAGGTCATGAAATCATTTAGAACCGAGACCCTCAAAACAGTCCCTTAAAAACAGTTTTAAGTTAGGAGTGAGGGTCAACTTTAAATGGTCATATCTTTTTGCTCAAAACGAATTAGGTGGGCCATTACCTATCCAATTAAAGGTCTCTGAGTCCTCTTTCCAACGCAACCGAGTTTTCCCTATTACGACCTTTGAGTAAAAAGTTATGCCTGAAATAGTGAAGCACTGTCCAAAGGACGAGTTTAGACGGGAATGGGCACAATTTTAAGTCAAGACTTTATGGGTCCTTAGTCCTTTTCCAAAATTGACCCTATGCTATTATTTTCTTTTCCTAGAAACTATAAGACCTTTTTTTGACCCTAATTCTTCCATTTTAAGTCACTCCAATTAGAATTAAAAAGAACCCAACTCCTCTCAAACTTTACCCTCTCTACAACCCTCCATTTAACAAGGTCTAGAACTTGGAGCTAGGGCTTGGAGTGAAGGTAGTTTCTTCATCAAATTTCTTGGGGAATCTTAGCAAAGGTATGGTGACCCTTGATCCTTGATCAATCTTTCTTTCAAGTAGTCCAATCAAATGTGTTTCAAAGAACAAAAATCTCAAATTCTAATGTAAGCATGGGTTCATTGGAAAAACGTTTCCTAAGCCATTATATTGGTGATTTAATGTTTGATTAATGTTTTTAAGAAGATTTCGTATGGAATTCCTCGAAGAACCCATGTTTTCCTTAGATTCCTAAATTTGCTTATGAAGTGGGTCTTTTGCTTATGATTCAAAGTTTATGAAATTGTGTTTGGATTAGATTGTATTAGTGACTCTTATGATTTTC
>JAJOOH010073404.1:0-11633 GCA_029582605.1 Solanum gracilifrons | reverse complement strand
GAATGAGGTTATCCGGGAGAAGGTGGGAGTGGCCTCTGTGGTGGACAAGCTGAGGGAAGCGAGATTGAGATGGTTTGGACATGTGAAGAGACGGAGTGAAGACGCCCCAGTGAGGAGGTGCGAGGTAATGGTGGTAGAGGGTACGCGGAGGGGTAGAGGTAGACCCAAGAAGTATTGGGAAGAGGTGATTAGAAAAGACTTGGCTATGCTTCACATCATCGAGGACATGACTCTAGATAGGAAGGAGTGGAGGTCGCGTATTAAGGTTGAAGGTTAGTAGGGTTAGCGGGTTGTCTTCCCTTGCGAGGGTTTGGGTTGTTAGCGTTTGGAGCAGTCCTAGCCTTTTGCTGTTTACTGCGTTTCACTCCCTATATCTTTCTTGTTTTTGTCTCTTTTGTTGAGTATACGCTATCTTTTGTACTGGCTGTTATGTTTGCATATATCTCTCCTGTCACTTAGATTTGCTGTTCTTGAGCGGAGGGTCTCTTGGAAACAGCCTCTCTACCTCCACGAGGTAGTGGTAAGGTCTGCGTACTATTTACCCTCCCCAGACCCCACCTTGTGGGATTTCACTGGGTTGTTGTTGTTATTGTTGTATGCATTGAATAAAAAAATTATACCTAGTGAATGATCAAACAAAGTGAAAAATATTGTCATAGAGAAAAGAAAAAGCGTAGTGAAACTCTTCATATTTTTTCACTATTGAACTTTTGTATGCTATAAAACTATAAATTGCCGATGCCATTTAGGACTCTTATATAGGGGCCGAAGGTAGATATGAAATTATGATATTAATTAGTATAATCTTTATATATCTGTAATTTTTAAATTACTTTATAAAAGATATAAATGAATTTATGGTACCAGTTCAAATAAGGCTAGTAAATCTGTATCTTTAAATTACTGGTCATAAAATACAAATAAGCTTATGATATGTTGAAATAAAGCTAGTAAATCTATGTAATTAATTGCTAATAGAATACAAATGATATTATGATGTTAGAGCCAATTTCAATTTCTGCTAAAAACTACTTATTTCTAGAAGCACTTTTTTAAAATGACTTTGTCAGCCCCCGAGCCTACACCTTGGGCAGGACTGGCATTCGAGAACCGTTGTTGACCTCAAGCGAACCCTTGGTCTGACTTACTTACTCAGCGGAAGACTTAACTCAATCATAATTGTACTTTAAAAGTAAACGGAAAGCTCAAAGCTATCTGAGAATGTATTAAAATAACATTCTCTGGCCAAAGTGGCAACTCAAGTCTCAACATAATATAATGAAAATGAAAAGACTAAATAACTATATTTGACTGTCTATGAAGTCTCTAACAACCGAGATGGACGTCGGGACAAACCCACGACATCCTAATGAACTAAACCTACTGAAAGCAATAATAGGGATCCTTCGGAAGCAAGGTGGCTCACCAACAACTCTGAAGCTCAACTAGAATCAACGATGCGCTGGATGCTAATCCTGGTTACCTGTATCTGCATCATAAAAAGATGCAGGCCAAATGACATCAGTACATTGAATGTACGAGCATGCGAGGGAAATTCTAAAACAAGACATAAGCTTGAAAGGAACTGAAGAACAAACCTGGTCTCAACTGAACTGGACTCATTTCAATATAAAGCAGTATAAACAAGTGCAATATAAATAAAAGCTTTTTTAAAACATGGATAACAACTCTGTGTATTTAGAAATACAATAGTAGCTCTGGATGTATGCAAAATACAATATAAACTCTGGAATGTATATTAAAATACAAAATAATACTGTTGTGGGAGTATCTCTAACCGACAACCATCACTTAAGAGCTATTGTGATGATACAACATTTTTCCTCACGCTGCCAGGGCCGTCCTATACCTTGCCGAGGGTATAGAACCTGACTAATATGTGTATCCACTAGTCTATGCTACAAAGCACTAAGGAATCATCTAAAAAATATGACCCTTTTTTACCCATGATGGCTAAATGGTTTATGGGGGATGGGAGTTGTATGAACTCTCCCCCATATCGGCGCTCAATACTACTTCCAAAATATAATACTAGCTCTTATATTTAAAAACATACTTCTTTATGTGGATTGAGATAATTGCTCCAAACTAGGCTCCTCTTGGAAATCAAAGTTTCCTCTCTTGCATAATTGTGAAAGCATTTACTCTTTACTGAAAACTAGCTCAAAGGCTCTTTTGGAAATCAAAGTTTCCTTCCTTGTTTAAATGTGAAAACATGTTTACTCTTTGAGAATACATATTCCCGATATACTCTTTTGAAGAAATTGACTTCAATCTTTACTCTTTACTCAATTCAAAACTCAAGTCTTAAAACAAAGTTAAAACGTTTGTAAAAGACTTTTGGAAAACTCTGTGAACTTCTATTGTCTTGACTCTTAACTTTCCTTTAATTGAATTATGGATTCAAGGCTTATGATCTCATGTTATTGATGATTTAATGTTGTTTAGACGTACCTTAGAGTGTAGAAATCAACTAGAAAACATAGGTACGTTTCAAGGAAACTAGTACGGAAAGAAGTGGGAAAAAGTAGAAGACCTGGCGTCCCTAGAGCTTTGAGTGGCGCGGGGCGCCAGAGGCAAAACTTCAGAATTGAAGTTGGGGTGCATTGGCTGGCTCGGCGCCCCAGAGCCCAAACTTCAGAACACTTTGTGGGGCGCTCTGGCTGGCGCGGCACCCCACTCCTTTCCCCAGATTTTCCCCGATTCTTCTTGCTCGTTTTTCAACTCTAAACCCTCTAGATTCAATTAGTTCTTTCCACAAACACTTAGATTCGACTACATAACTAAAATATGCAAGAATCTACTCAAAATGCCATCAAATTTCATGAATTAAATCAAGAACTTCTAAATAACTTCAACAATCAAGAACCCAATAGAAACTTCAAACGAATCAATCAAGAACCCAATTTCTATAACTTCAAGAACACAATTTCTCTGAAATAAATCATGATTGGTGGGTGGGTGAACTAACCCAACGCTATGTGATCTCACATAGCTCGTAGGGATCACCCCTTGACGAAATTCACAAGCAAAACCTCAAGAACGATGAACTTTGGCTCTTTCTCCTCTTTTCTCCTCTTGCACTCTTTCTCTAAAAATCCTATCGTGAATTCTTTGAGTGCGTAAACTGACCAAATCCAGTTTAGACCCCTAAGTAATTATCAAAAATGAAATAATTTAATTGAATAGTGGAAAGACCATAATACCCTTCTAAAATCTGATTTTGACTTTCCTTATCCAGACAACCCATTTTCAAATGGACATATCTCACTCCTGAACTCGAAACTGAGCAAACTCAGCGGTGTTGGAAAGATAATTCAAAGATATTTCCTACAGTATCTTTAGCACACCTAAAACATCATGAGCTAGGAATTATGGTCGTTTTAAGTTGACCAGAAACTCATACTTAATTTAATTTTGTCGAATTTCCAGATTTTTCATTCTTTCCAAAACTGACTCTTTCTAATTCTAGATCCTTCTAGTTGCGGGGTGTTACAGACTTTTTAAAAAAATGCTTTAGAAAAATAATAATTTGTGTTTGGCTAATTCATTTGAATTTTTTTTTTTTGATAAGAAAATTGTGTTTGACTAATCTTTTTAAATAAAGTGCTTTTAAGAGTCAAATTATGAAAAATGGTATGTATCAATGTATTTTTAATACTAAGATTATTTTATAGAGAGAAACAATTTTAAACATCTATTACAAATATTGTGATTAAAATTTTATTTTAATTAAATTAAAATTTACATATTTAATTTTTGAATCAATATTATACATAAATAAATGTAACACCTCATAATTTGGAAAAGGAAAAATTTCACTTATTAGCTACTGTTTGTGTTCTTCGGATCCATTCTACGGGTCGTAGATGCTTCTACAAACCGTAGAGTGCATACGTAGGAAGTGGGTCAAGTTTTAAGAAATTTGAAGTCCCAATAACTTGATTAACCTTTGACCAGAAAAAGTCGTGGGATGTTCTACAGATTGTAGATGGGTTCCGTAGAAGCAATCCAGACGTGGTGAAATTTTGGGGTAAAAGTTGAGTTTTGCGGTTTGGGTATACGAATCGTCGGAAGGTATCATTGAAGTTAGATGAATTTTAGGCCCTAGTCACTCAAATTACGGTTGACCATTATAGTCCGTAAGAATTCCTACAAGCCGTAGGTTGCAATCGTAGGTCTGCCATATAGTTGTTTTAAAGGATATTTGAGTCTTTTTCTGTAAAAACTTCAGAAGTTGGAAAGTCCAAAAGGAAAGAAAAATGCAGAAAAATTGACTGAAGCAAGTTTCTACGAGTACAACCTACGAACCGTAGAAATTCCTATGGGTCGTAGGAAGGAAGTTGTTGACCAAAGTTGAGTTTTGGAAAATTAAGTTTCTGAATATTGGACCTACAACTTGATATGACGAACTATAGAGAGTTTGACGGGTCGTCTGACTGACTCGTAGGATTAATTTAAAGATTTGATGTAGGAACTCAAGTAGAAAATAATTGTCCTAGGTGGAGCTTCAAAATGGTCAAAAGTCTTGAAATGAATTAATTTTTTTTAATTTTCACTGTTTATTTTCATGACATTATTTCCCTTTGTGAACATGATAGGGTCATCCATGATCACAAATTGAAGAGATCGCGAGGCTCCTTATTAGACCATGATGCCATTTTTGTCCTCATACACGATTAAGACTTATTTTCTTACAAAGACGAAGGCTTATACCAACATTAAGAAAAACAAAATCTGATGCTATCGAGAATGGTATTTTTCTTTCAAAACACACTCTTCCCTTTGGGCCCCAACATAAACCTCTCAAATAAGTCCCAAATGGTAAATATAATTTCTACATATTCATGGATAACAAAAAGAATGTTAAATCTAAAATTCATAATTGGGCTGAAACATTATTAATATGAGATGCCATGAACATTGAAAAGTAAAATAAATTATAAATTTGTGGATAGTTATAGGATTTTTTTTTTGTTTTTATAGTGTTTGATACCCATTTTTCCATCCAACTTATGTAGATTTGAGTCGGAAAGAATCATTTTGGTGGTAAAACGCTCCTACCAGATGTTATTTAATCCTCAAAGGTTCGAACCCCAAACTTTTATTCAAGGGTGAAAATTACTTTTCACCTACCACTATATTATATATTAATACTAATAGAAAAATAAAATGAAATTAGTTACAAACTTCATCGCTAATCTGTCACTAAATATCTTGGGACTTATAATATCTTATTAATTAATCGATAATTATGAGAAATATTTTTTTTGTTTAACTACACAATTTGTTCATCGCTAATTTCTATTTTTTGTAGATAAAAAGAAAAAAATGAACTTACCTTTTTAAATTGTAACTTTAATGGTGTTAGCGACAAAAAAATATGCAATTAAATAACAAAATTTATCTCTCAAAGTTGTTAAATAAATTTCGCAATGATTATACCTATAGATTGTATATTGATCTAAAATTCTAAGTTGATTATTTACCCTAAAAAAATGAATATAATTTATTGGTCATTTAAGTGGGTACCTAATGACTTTCTTGAACAATCAACTTCATCTATCCATTTTAATTTTGAAGATACAAAAGGCAAGTAAATATATGTGATAATAATGATTTATATAATTTATTATTACATTGTTTTGACATGTGTCATTTTATATGTTACATTGGTTTGATAAAATTACAAAATTGCTCTATTAATGACGCTTGTTTGAAGGGAAAAAAATAATGTTCAACTTTTAATTGCTATTTTGATCCCTCAACTTTTAAAGTTAAGCTTTTACACTTATAAAAAAAATTGTTCAACTTTCTAAAGTGAATTTGGGAAAAAGAATCGGATTAAAACGATTTAGGATAAGAAAACGACGTCAAATATTCGTCAGATTGTGTCTGTGGGAAGGCTGGCGCGACGCACCCCCATAGTGCCAGGCAGGCAGTGGTGGCGCGCCAGCACTGCGCCAGAATAGAGCCCCAGAAAGTTGGGGTTGAGGCAGCGCGCCCGGGATGTGCCCAAAACGTCGTTTTTCACCAGTTTTTCATTGTTCAGCCTATTTAAGTTATTCTAAAGTGTATTAACATTTTCCATTGATTCTAACTACTCTAAATGGCTTCTAAACATCTAGAAATCAACTAGAAACATGAAACATAACCTTGAATCCATTCAAATTCAAGGAAAGTTAAGAGCTAAGTCTAGGAAATTGTCAGAGATTTTTTAAGGAGTCTTTTGCAAATGCTTTTAACTTTGTTTTTAAGACTTAAAGTTCAAGTTGAGTAAAGAGTAAAGAGTAAAGCTTGAAGTTCAGTTCTTCAAAAGTATATGGGGACTATGTATTCCCAAAGGGTTTAAAATTTTTTGACATTTAAACAAGAAAGGAAAACCTTGATTTCCAAAGAGCCTTTGAGCTAGTTTTCATAAAAGAGTAAAATGCTTTCATAATTAAGCAAGAGGGGAAACTTTGATTTCCAAGATAGCCTTTGAGCTAAGTTTTGAGAAATTATCTCAAATCATAGAAAGAAGTATGTTTTAAACATAAAGAGCTAGTATCATATTTTGGGAGTAGTATTAAGCATCAATATGGGGACGAGCTTGATTTCAGATAACTCATGTCTCCATAAACCATATAGCCATCATGGGTATAAAAGAGTCATACTTTTTGGATGAATCCTTTTCGCATACACTAGTGGATCCACTTAGTAATTTAGGTCCTATACCTCTGGCTGGGTATAGGATGCGCTGGCAAAGTGAAGGAGATAACTGTATCATCACAATAGTTCTTATGTGATGGTTGTCGGTTGGAGTAACTCCCACAACAGTACTTTGTATTTTTATATACATCAATTTATTTGTATTTTTACATACATCTCAGAGTTATTTGTATCTTTGCATACACACAGAGTTGACATCATGTTTTAAACAACTTTTCTTTATATTGCACTTGTTTTAAACTACTTTATATTGAAATGAGTTCAGTTATGTTGAGTTGAGTTGAGTTGAGCCAGGTAAGTTCTTCAGTTCCTTTCAGATTCTTTTCAAGCCTTTGTTGTGTTTAGCATTCCAACTCGCATACTTGTACATTCAATGTACTGATGCCAGTTGTCCTGCATCGTATTATGATGCAGATGCAGGTAACTAGGATCGGTATCCAGTGCATCATTGATCTAGTGAGCAGTTCAGAGTCTGTTGGTAAGCCTCTTTGCATTCCGGAGAATCCCTTTTGTTTACTTTCAGTATTATATAGTTTATTATTATGTGATGGGCCTGTCTTGACATCCATCTCAGTTTTTTTAGAGGCTTCATAGATAGTCAGTCAGATGTTAGTTCATTTGTCATCATTTTGTTATTGACTTATGTTCAGATTGGAGTTGCCATTTTGGCTAAGTTAAATGTTTATTTTCAAAACATTATGAGTTCAGTTTGAGACACTTAAGTTGTTTAGCATTTGAATTCCTTTCTTATTGCATATAGTCTTCCATTGAGTAAGTAAGCCAGGCCAAGGGTTCGCTTGTGGCTAGCAATGGTTCTTGAGTGCCAGTCTCGCCAAGGGTGTAGGTTCGGGGAGTGACAATAATAGGGTCATCCATGATAAAAAAATGGAACAGATCACGGGGCTTCTTATTAGACCACGATGCCATATTATTTCCTCATACACGATTACGACTTATTCTCTTACAAAGATGAAGGCTTATATCAACATTAAGAAAAAAATATGATGCTATCAAGAATGATTTTTTTTGTTCAAAACACACTCATCCCTTGGGTCCCCAACATAAACCTCTCAAATTAGTCCCAAATGGTAAATATAACTTCTACATATTCATGGATAACAAAAATTAATGTTAAATCTAAAATTCATAATCATGTTGAAACATTATTAATAGGAGATGTCATTTAATCGAACATTGAAAAGTAAAATAAATTATAAATTTGTGGATAGTTATAAGTAGTTTTTTTTATTTTAATATTTTTTCACACAGTGTTTGATACCCATTTTTTCCATCCAACTAATGTAGATTTGAGTTGGAAAGAATCATTTTGGGGGTAAAACACTCCTACCATAAGTTATTTAATCCTCAAAGTCCGAACCCCAAACTTTTATTCAAGAGAGAAAATTACTTTCCACCTACCACTATTTTAGTTATTTATACTAATAGAAAAATAAAATGAAATTAGTTACAAACTTCATCGCTAATCTGTCACTAAATATCTTGTGACTTATAATATCTTATTAAATAATCGATAAATATTAGAAATAATTTTTTTTTAACTACATAATTTGTTCATCGCTAATTTCTATTTTTAGTAGATAAAAAGAAGAAAATGAACTTATCTTTTGAAATTGTAACTTTAATGGTGTTAGCGACAAAAAATTATGCAGTTAAATAACAAAATTTATCTCTCAAAGTTGTTAAAGAAATTTCGCAATGATTATACCTATAAATTGTAAATTGATCTGAAATTCTAAGTTGATTATTTACTCTAAAAAATGATATAATTTATTGCTCATTTAAGTGGATACCTAATGACTTTCTTGAACAATCAACTTCATCTATCCATTTTAATTTTGAAGATGAAAAAGGCAAGTAAATATATGTTGATAATAATGATTTATATAATTTATTATTACATTGTTTTGACATGTGTCATTTTATATGTTACATTGGTTTGATAAAATTACAAAATTGCTCTATTAATGACGCTTGTTTGAAGGGAAAAAATATTGTTCAACTTTTAATTGCTATTTTGATCCCTCAACTTTTAAAGTTAAGCTTTTCCACTTATAAAAAATATTGTTCAACTTTTGATTTCTATTTGATTTTATTTCTTTTCAATCATTAAATGGAAATGCATGATTGATCAATTAACATCAATAATGACTTTTATTGCATAGTTTTGTTTAACAACGAATTTGACAGGTACAAAGACTTTGATTGCTTCTTGCTGCAGTACAAACACAATCATGAGGCATCGAACTTGCTGGCCAGTGAAATAGAGCAAGATTTCCACAATTAATATTAGCACATACATCATTAGTCGTAAAAGTTCCTGGGAAAAATTTAGTATCATCACCTGATACAAAATAATGAAAAGATTACACATAAATCGACATGATTAAAAAAATGAATAATGAAAACATACATTTGAACATATATTTATAAAGTAATTTCATATGCATTTAATAAAAAAAATAATACCTAGTGAATGGTCAAACAAAGTGAAATATATTGTCATAGAGAAAAGAAAAAGCATAGTGAACTTCTTCATGCTTTTTGCACTATTGAAGTTTTGTATGCTATGAAAGTATGAATTGTCGATATCATTTAGGACTCTTATATAGGGGCTGAAGGAAGATATGTGTCATGACCCAGACCATCGTGATTGACACCCACACTAACACTCCGGTGGGAGAACCACTACTACCACCCAAACCAACCAACTAAACCAGAACTAAGGCATTTAAATTATGGAAGCAAGCTAAATACTAAGGAAATAAATATAGTTCCCATAAACTCTAACAAAAGTCTAATAATAATGAACTAATAATGCGGAAGAAATAACCTAAAACCTGAAAGTCAATGTAACAAATCATCTAACAGTGAACCAAGTCTAAACAAGAAGGGATACAACCCCAAACTAATGAACTAATCAACTAACTAGAACAAATGTCTAAATCCAAAAATGTTGGACATAGACGAAATAGAATTCCATGGCAGCCCAGAAGAATTAGCTCACCCTTGAATTCGAACAATCATTGATCTCCTAGGCGAGGTCTGTCAGTAGCCGCTTGAAGATGCCCTGTACTCAACAAAAATAAGAGCAAGTGCAGTATCAGTACACAACCACAGTGTACTGGTAGGATCATACGGCTATCCCACTAAGTGCAACATAAGCAAGTCAAGACAACATTATAATCACATGCATATATATCAACATATACAATATTATCAACATTTACGAACAACGAACAACTTCACATTTTATATCAAATCATTGGTCCACTCATGGAATCCAAACCCAAACAGTTAGCATACCTG
This sequence comes from Solanum gracilifrons, assembly GCA_029582605.1. Taxonomy (NCBI): domain Eukaryota; kingdom Viridiplantae; phylum Streptophyta; class Magnoliopsida; order Solanales; family Solanaceae; genus Solanum; species Solanum gracilifrons. Next base: position 1,574 of record JAJOOH010073404.1, on the reverse strand, counting down.
AACGTGGTATCCGATCCCATAATTATGCTAGAACGTAGCAACCGATCCCATAGTTATGCCGAAATGTGGCAACCGATCCATTCAACAACCACAATCACAATCACTATCATAAGTATATCATCAAGATTGTACATTTAAGGTATAATTTCATGGCAATCATCATTCATCTATCTCATTTACAACAAGTGTGATCAACATTGCAACATTCATACATACACAAGTATCATAATGAAGCAAGAACAAACATAGATCACACAATCATAGAATCACAACCATCACCTACCTCGAAACAAGCTTGAAACCCTAAGAAACTTGATCCTTCCCTTTTCGGATTCATTCCGCTTGTTCTTGGTCTACAAACAATCAATATAATACGGGAATCAATAAACAATCACTAATTACCTGAACTACTAGCACTTCTATGAACCCTAGATCAAACCCATGATCCCAATTATCCAAATTAGATTGTTCCCACCATAGAATCTATAACATAACCCTCCCCCATTAATATTCACACATTCTATTACATTCTACAGATCAAAAAATAGATTCGTGGAGTGAAAAGCTTACCTTTAGCCTCAAGAATGGTAAATAATGAGTAGAAGTCGCCTGGGGTTCGTTCCTTAGCTCTAAAAGTTGAAATGTGCATAATGAGGTCATTTAGGGGTTTATTAACGACTTTAATTCACGTCGAGCCCGCCAAAATGGCAAAAAGTGGTGCCAATGCGGGTTACGTGAGACAGAGAGCTAATTCAAGAATTCCAAAATTCCCATTTCACATCACACCTATAACCAACGACGCTTAGAAATACCCTTTACGCCAAAATCGATTCTGGAAGTTCTACTCACCCAAATTCAATTCCGTAAAGTCGTACGGATTCTGAACGAGTTATCTAACCACTCATGTAATCAAAATCACAAATATAGCACCCGATTGCTACCAGATTTCACTACACCTCAAAGACTTTATTTTCGTCCAAATCTGGACAAGGTTGAGAAAATTGAAATATTACAAAAAAGTTTTCCGGCCCCAATTTTTTTCCCATTGACATTTCTATAACGACGGGAACATGTCAAGAATCAAGTTTCTTAGGGTTTCAAACTTGTTTCGAGGTAGGTGATGGTTGTGATTCTATGATTGTGTGATGTATGCTTGTTCTTGATTATTATGATACTTGTATCTATATGAATGTTGCAATGTTGATCACACTTGTTGTAACCGAGATATTGAATGATGATTTCTATGAAATCATGACTTAAATGCATGATCTTGATGATATACTTGTTATTGTGATTGTGGTGTGTGAATGGGATCGGTTGCCACGTTCCGGCCTAACTAACTTGGATCGGATTGTCACGTTCTGACAGAAATATGGGATCGGTTGCCACGTTCTAGCATAACATTGGGATTGGTTGCCACGTTTTGGCATGCTAACTATTTTGGTTTGGGTTCCATGAGAGGACCAATGATTTGACATAAAATGTGAAGTTGTTTGTTGTTCGTAAATGTTGATAATATTGTATATGTTGATATATATGCATGTGATTATAATGTTGTTTGACTTGTTTATGTT
>JAJOOH010073403.1:0-11736 GCA_029582605.1 Solanum gracilifrons | reverse complement strand
CCACAGCAATAAAAACAATCATGAAAGAAACTTTATTTCTATATACAATAACAATTATCGTAATGTTATATTCTAAATTACATTAATTAATTTTTTTTGATACTACAATCTTAATATTATACTGTAAAGAAAACTCTAAATCTTACCCCCACAAAATAACCAATATACTTTTTTTTCAGGTTGTTTTTTCCTAATTTATTTATTTTTTAGTTTTTTTCTTCCTCTATATTTCTCAACAAAGTCTTTTTCTATTGACATTTTCTTTTGTTGTTCATCTTTATTTTTTAACTACTCATTTTTCTTTAGTTTGAATTTTAATATTCATTAGAATTTGAATGTTAAACGTTTTCCTTGTCAAATTTTCTCTGTTAAATAGTTTATCATATTTGATATTAAGAAAATATAGAAATGAAAAGTTTATATTTTTTAATCTTTCAATGAATACATTATCAAATCATTAATTTCTTGATAATCAAACATTGTTCATTCGTTTAGTCACGAAATTTGATATTTTCTTCAAATTAATTAAAAAATATTGATACATCATTTTAAAGACTATTTTAATAATCAAGATACGAATTTAGTAGTCATATTATGTAACATAATATTAAAAATATGTTTACGCAATAATCCTTTAAAGTATTTCTAGGAACAAAATATTAACAATTCAAACACATTTTATTTTAATTAGTTCAAAATTTTCTTTCTAAAATATGTCAAAACAAGCTTAGCATTTATTATTGTTTGTAAGAAGTTAACTAATAGAAACTTTTCATTTTAACAAAATTACAATAATATCCTTAGGGGCCCATAACAAAAGTTAAGACATGTATAGATTCTTCTAGATTTTCATTCGGCGAAATGGTCTGGTGAACCCTTGTACTTGTATCAGTTTGTATTTTGGACCCTTCTGCTTACCCCTTTGTCATCTGGACCCTTAAACTCAATTAAAATGAGACTTTTAAGCCCCTCCGATCATGTGTGTAGCTCACTCTCCTTTATATAATTGACATGTCATATCCACGTCAGATATATTAATGCCATATCATAATTATTTCATAACTATTTTTAAAAATTATTAAATAAAAGGTACAATAATAACATTTTAATTTATTGTTGGCATTTTTAAAAGTGAAATTCCATACATCCAATTCTCCCTATTTTCACTGTTTCACGACCAAAATCGACCGGAGAAAGCCAGCGCCACTGTCGTTACCATTTTTGCCCGCGAAATCACATATACTTTCTCCCTCACTCGTCTTCATCTCCGCCGCACACCATCACTATTTTTCTTTCCTCCTCCAACCTCCACAAAAACAACAACCTAAGCCACCGCACCACCAGATCTGGCCGAAAAACCTCTTCACCGCCATGACCGCACCTTCACCCACCTCTGTTCTCCTCTCCACAAGCCAGTGTCGTCTCTCTCTCACACTCTACTGCAAAACAGTGGTGGCATGCACCACCAACGCCGCTTCTCTCTCTCACTCCATTACGATTCAATGGTCTCCGGCGAGCGCTGGTCCGCTTTCTCCCTCCGCGGTGAATCAATGGCCAAGATCTGCTAAATAAATGTTAGTAAATTGTGGAGAAGAAAAAAAAAAGTTTGGTCAGGCGATGAAAATGGCCAAAAAGGAAGGGGTAGTGGAGGAAGAAGAAAGGACTCTTTAATTAATTGTTTTTAATTTTTTTTTATAATTTTAATATTTTTTTAACCTAAAAAAGTTATTCACTCGCTTTAAGGGGCATGAAGTCACACACTTTTGCCAACTCAGCCATCTTAAAGATACATAAGTTTGGTCAATGGTCATAGGGATTTGTTGAATTGTGTTTTATTGAGTTTAAGGGTCTAGATGACAAATGAGTAAGTAGAAGGGTTCATATTACAAACCGATACAAGTATAAGGGTCCACCAGACCATTTCGCCTTTTCATTCTGACCATTAATTATACAATTATTATTTTTCCCTTAAATGATGTTAAAATTACTAAAATGCCATTGGTCGTCCTTCTCATGGCTCTTCTATATAATAGAAATACATTATCTTCTTCTTGTTTGTCTATCTCTTAGACCCCCTCGCTCTCTATTCCTTATTTTTTAAATTAATTTTCTTTTAAATTTTAAGGCATTGAAAGATGCCAAAATCTGAATCAACTAGTGCGGGTATGAGTTTATACTCATATTCAACCCATGAAAATATGGATATTTATGGGTAAACTATGGGTAAAATATAAGTAAAAGTGTTTTCCAAATCAGCTTATTTTTCTCAAGTATAAGAAAAACGATCTATCTCCAAAAAGTAAGGAAAATATTTTTCAAAACTCTTTTCCAACCTCACACCTCATTTTTCCACCCTAATTCATTTCTGGGGTACCAATTCTTGATACTGATAAAAAAAATTGACTCTTGATTGTTCCTTCGAGACCCGACTTCTAACCTTCATTCAAGACCCAACTCTCGAGTTTCAGGTCAGATCAAGATCGAATCTCGATTTGGATATCGGACCTGTGGTCAGGATTAAAGGTCGAATCTCAGGTTGGTGTTGATATTAGATCTCCAGTCAGGTCTCAGAGTGGATTTCAAATTGGGTTTCAAGTCGAGAATTTAGGTCAGGTGCAGATCAAGCGCCATGTTGGGGTATCGAATTGGTCGTCGTTGTCGAGTGTTAGATCTCGATTCTAAAGTTGATTTTCAGGTCGGGTGTCAGAGTTGTATCCAAGATTAAGTATCATATTTAGGGCCCGGATCCATTGACGAGGTCAGTTGTCGGGGTCAAATTCTGATTAGAAGTTGGGTGTTGGATCAAATGTCGGGGTTGGATTCCAGTTTGAAAGTTAGGTATCGAGTTGGGAGTTGGAATCGAATCCTGATTCATATGTTGATTCCCAAAAGTGTCTTCGAGGTCGGGTGTTAGTGTAGAGTGTCGGGATAAAATCCCAATTTGAAAGTTGAGTCCCAGATCATGTATCGGGTCAGATGCCTGTTTTAAAAGTTGGGCCTTAAATCGAGAGTCATGATCTAATCCATGTTTGAAAGTCGAGTCCCAGTTTAGGTGTCAACTCCTGATCAATTGGATCAGTTGTTGAGATTGGGTCCCAATTCATGTATAGGGTCAAATTTGGAGTCAAATGTCAGGTCCCTAGTCGGATTTTGGGGTCAGGCCTGGAGTTAAAATTCAGGTATCGAGTCGAGAGTCTTGGTGGGGTCCTTATTTTGAAGACGGGTCTAGGGTAATGTTTCGGGGTTGCATCCAGATTTTGAAGTTGGTCCCCCATCGGATGTCGGATTTAGTTTTATGATAGAATTAAACTAAAGAAAGTGTTTTTAATATTTTTCATCCAAAAAAAGGAGTAAAATATTTTGTCCATATTGAATTCTAAATTATAGTACTATTTACTCATAAAATTATGGGGAAAATATTAGTCAAAATGTATTTTACCCAACCATTAATTACCCAATTAATTTTTACCCAATATGAAATAAGTGTGGGTTGAATTATTACCCATTTTATGTTGACTCATTTTAATTTCAACCCGCTCAAATTTAACCCAACCCTCCACTTGTCATTACGACAGGCTTTCTATCTTCCGCTTGGAGTTGCTCAAATGCACTCAAAGCAAGTTAAATACTTTCTCAAGGAATGTAAAACATTATAAATGGGGATAGGAAAGGTTCTTTTATCTACAAATGTCAATCTACCGGAAGGTGCTACTCATGCACCTTACCAATCCATCACTTTCACCAGAAACATTTGAACTAGATATATGCCTTTGTTTTGATGATGACCTTCACCTGAATAGGTTATCTTGCATATTTGTACATTTTTCGTTTTTGTCATCAGAGTCTGCACGAAGTCACATGGGCATTTTAATTTGATTTCTTGATTTGAGGATACTTAGCTAAAAAGTCACGAAGAAATAACTTTGGAAGGTATGAGCTTCTTAGTCACATAGATCAAATGCTACCACGTGAAGTTCAATATGTAGTCATATTCACTAATGAGGTGGTTTCATCTTTTTCTTCATATGTGCAGGAGTTATAGATTTATTAACTTACATTGGCAACATCCTTTTTTTTGAAAATTTCTGAATATATGTTATTTTAGTTGATTCTAAAATGGCGTTTCCAATATAAGATGAATCGATAATTCCCTGCACATATAAAGCAAAAGATAAACCACCTCATCAATGAATATATCTACATACTTATCTTCAAGCGTTAGCATTTGATCTATGTGACAAAGAAGTTCATTATTACTAGTGAAAATGAAACATGAAATAAACAGCAAAATACATACCTTTCAAAGTTATCTCTTCGTGACTTTTAAGACGAGTATCCTCAAATCTGGAAATCAAAATGCACTTGTGACTTCATGAAGTCTCCGATGACTAAAACTAAAGAAGTACTATATGCAAGATTACCTATTCAGGTCAAGATCAACATCAAAATCTAAGGCATCTAGTTCAAACGTTTCTAGATAAGTGATAGATTAGTAAGGTGAATAGTAGCATCTTCTGGTAGATTGACATTTGTAGACAAAAATGCCTTTCTTACCACCATTTCTAAAGTTTTACATTCTTGGAGAAGTATTTAGCTTTCTTTGAGTGAATTCAAAAAACTCCCAGCAGAAGGTACCCAGATTGTCGAATTGCAAAGGGTAAGCTAGGAAACATGATAATATCTAGAAATAAAAAATTCATGCTCTTTCAAGATTATCACTGAACCCATCACCGGTCTTGGGTATTCAGTTGTCCTGGTTACCTCACAAATCTTGGGAGCCATGAAAGAAACATTTTGTACGCCTTGGTTCTTAACTGCGGGAGGAGCGGGAGTACTTGCTAACCCTGTCAGAAAACTCATCAACTTTTGTGGCATTTCTGGAGATACCTGAGTCGGAGGGGAAATGCCTTGAGCTAGGGTTACCTCTTCTTGGACATGTACGTTTCACATCCTCTTGTGCTTCCTCAGGTTGGGGAGGGGATACCGACAACATCCTTAATGGTGTTCCAACAAGATGAGATTGCCCTTGGGTAGGTGCACGCACCTCAACCATCTTTCATGAACTATAGCCCCAACGGCTAGTGCGGGCACCTCAACTATCTCTCCTATTGTGCATGTGCTAACTATTTGCGAGGAAAGAATGAAGGGAGTTAGATATAAATTTTGATCATTATATGTCAATTGGAATTAAGTAATATCACAATTGGAAGAAGAAAGGGATGTTCCTGATTTTTCATAGCATCTCGAAGAAAATTATAGACGTTTGTATACAATTCCACAAGACTCTTCTAGACCAACTCATTTATGAAGAGATCAACAAATTAAAGGCTTTGATACCAACTTTTCCAAGACCCAAATAGTCATGAGTGGCACCCATCCTAACCCTCCAGTGGGAGAACTATTGTAACCGACTTAGAAACTTAAAGTAAATATATCTCTAAAACAGTAATTAAACCCAAATATGTTTTACACATAAGAGTGGTCCAAAAACTGAGTTAAAACATTTTATCACAACTCCCCAAAGAAATTCACCGTACAAAACTTCTAACTATAATAATTTCTACTGAAATGTCTAACAACTGAAAACAAGATAGAATTTCCCAGAGTCCGAAAGATGGACAGGGGAAGCACGATGATCTTTGGCAGCATGATCGTATAGCATTCGCGATCCACACTCAATAAAGGAAGAGTACATGGTAGTATTACTACAAGACACTATCTATAGGTAGGCATATGTCGATTTAAATAAGAAACAAGAAACATATAAACAAAACTTCAAGTAGACCCGACTTCAACACTTAAACAATTCACAACCATAAAATATATTCATCACAAAGTTTCATTACTACAATTGTTTCACAACACCATGTTCAATACACCATGAATCCACATAATAAAAAATAAGTGTATGCACATGCTAAGTGAATTATTTCTGTCAATAGCCATGATCTGTAGGGGACCAACTTTGTCTATGTATCGTCCAGACGTGGTAACCGACCCTCTAACATGTTTATATATGTATATGACCTAGCGTTGTGTGTTACCCTCCGTAATAGTATTATGTATATAAATGATAAAACATATGTACCGATGTGGTACCTAATACAACTATGCATTTTTAACATCCAAAATTCAGATTATCAATCAACCATGTCCGAAGACCAATCAACAAACATCCAGCTTAAGAGTATACATATATCTAAGTAAAGTCTAACTTTAGTTCACCATAACCTACCACAACAAAAATGCACGAATACAAGCTTTTCGGTTGGAGTCTTTCCTTTTCTTGAAGCTTCAGTTCGTTCACGGTCTAAAACACATAAAAATAAAAAACACAATTATATATTCAATATTTCAAGGTCTAAGGGCTAAAACACTATTGGTTTTACCTTGTTCATAGCCTAAAATCTCAAATTGGGATTTTTACCTATTATCTTCCCCAAATTCCCCATAGCCCACGCTAGAGGGAATAATTTACATTCTAGGAAGTGGAATGTAACAAACTAGAATAAGTACAACACCCATGTAGGGCCACCCATTAGGGATTCCCACCATTCATAAACCTCGGGTCTAGTTCTAGAATTTACCCACCATAATGGGTTGTTTGGTAGTTGGATAGAGTTATACAGGTATTAGTAATGTTAGTACTAGTTATGTAGGTATTAGTTCTATATGTATTAGTTATGCATGTTTTAGTTATACATGTATTAGTTATGAAGGGTTTAGTTATGTAAAGTTGACAATGCATTAGTAAGCTAATTTTTATTTCTTAATTTAAAAAATAATTAGTGAGCTAATAGTGACGACCCGATTTCTCAGGTCATGATGGCACCTACTACACCCAACCTCTAGGTAAGCCTAACCCTTAGCCCCGAGCCATAAGCAACAGAATACGAAGCGGAAGCCAACAAAAAAAAGAAAGAGTTTAGAACAAAGCAAAGAAAGGATAATCAACAAAAATAATATAGGAACCATCACAAGACCTGTCATTAATCAGTAGTTGAGCATTTAATCCAAAATAGGAGTACAATGCTTTTAGAAATAGAGCACAAGTACATGGTGTCTCTGAATAAAATATAAAGACAAAGCTTAGCCAAAACAGATGGAAAACAGTAGCTCCATATGTCAGGATCTCACCCTAATCTCCGAAACTCCAAGCTGCTATGCATGACTCCAAATCAATGACGATAACTCAACTGCAATTTGCAGGGGGAAGAAATGTAGTATGAGTACAAAAAATGGTACTTAGTAGGCAACGACCGACTGAGCTCCAAACATAACACAAGCATAAACATCAAGTAATAAGGAGAGAAAAGCACAAGTAACTAAACAGGAAATACCAAAGTAGACAGGTAAAAAAAATAGAAACGAGGTACTGTTATGACCCGTTTTAAAACTAAGTTAAAAACGCTTCATAACTTGGTTGTGTGTTATTTTTAGAAAATAATGGAAAATAGAGTCGCCACTTAATTTTAGGAAAATTAAGAAACCATTTAAAAAAAGGAATTTTTGAAAGAAAACCTTTTAAATAAACCATAGTCGAATAAGAGTTCAAATGATCCTCTAGGGAAGGTGTTAAGCACCTTAAAGGATCCGCTAACGTGTGATTTACCGGTGAATTTAAAATTTTGGCAAACTTTGAAAAGAAACTAAGTCTTGTAAAAAAAATTGTTTTAAAAAATTGCTAAAAAAATAATTGATACTTATACACTCTTATTATCCCAAGTGATGGGACAATTTAAATGTTAAAATATCAAAATATTTCCAACTTAACAATTTTATCCAAGTCAAGACTTTAAACTAAATGATTAGCTCAAACTCATAAACGTAGATTCAAATCTAATTACTATCTATGAAAGAATATGAATAATTCTTAAATTAGTTTTAGAGCTTAAATTTGCCTTAACTAAAACATAGTTTAAAATTTGAATAGTTAAAGAAAAAATGAGTAACAAAAGAGAAATCTCACCAATGATTCATCTAAGTAAACAAAATAAGCATTAAGAGTTAAAAGCAATTATCACAAAATCAAAATATAAAGAAAATAAAAGTGTGAATAGAACTTGGACAATTTTAGTCCACCTGCTGCTTCTTATTTGTTGCTGCTGACGCTATTTCCGAACTTTTTTAGTACAAAAATGCTATTTTAGCCCTTTTTTGGACTACTGCTGCCATGCTCCATATATACTTGGGTTTGGACCCAAATTATTCTCATTTTCAGCTTTCTTGCACTCCTGTTGCTATCGATTTCTTGGGTTTTAACCTAATAAAATTAGCTTCCCTTTCAAAGACTTAATAGAGGTCGACTCAAATAGGAAAGTATGCAAGAGATGGGGAGTCCATTGGGACTCGGATAAAAGAGTTCATGCACAGAGAAATGATGGAAATAAAGATTAGTAAACAATCAAGAAGGAGATGGTACTAGTTTAACTAAAACAATATTTAACAGTGCAAGTTAAATCTGCTAAACGAAAGAGGCAACCAACAGAAAAAAGAAGAAGACAATTTCCAATCCTAACACATTTTCCTCCTACTCAATACAACCATGATTTCAGGAAAAGAAATGAGATTACATGTAAGGAAGGGGTAGTTTAAACATTTTTTCATAAACCTTAATTCACATCAAGCAAACAGAGAAACCAAAAGATTAGTTAACACATGAGACCTGTGGAAATAGTAGTGACTAAAAATCTTATTGAAAGCAAAAATAACATGAATTCTCACACTATAAGAGCAAGTGAAAATCACATCTGATGGTTTATATTATCACAGATTCTTGAGGCAAACCAAAATTAAGAGAAAGTAAGCCGGCTAATCTAAAACGAGACAATGAACAATGAAGAAGTTTTAAGTTACGAAAGGTAAAATAATGAACTAATCCAATGAAAAAGAAACAATGAAGAGAATCACCAGCAACATCGCATGGAAACACTAAGTTAAAGCAAAACCTTTATTGAGAGTATTGAAATTTTCACAAAAGAGAAAATATGTAGTATCAGACTCTCAAACTATTATAATACGCATAGTAAAACACACAAACCAAGTTAGAAGACTAAACTCTAATCCCAAAACTTTGCACTAAAAAATCAGGTCAAACATACAAAGACAAATTGAATACAACATGCTAGAAATCAAAATCATGAACCATCTTTCTTCCCTACCAACACCACTAGGGAAACATAAGGACTATAGGTTGGTTGAACAATGTACTGATCCAGTAATTCTTGCACAAGTTTCTCAATGACATCCTTCTACTTAGATGAATATCTATAGGGTCTAAGGTTGACTGGGTTGCTGTTGTTCTCCAAAAGAATCCTATGGTCAAATGACCCCCTGGTGGGTGGTAACCCTTTAGGTTGTACAAACACCATATCATACTCCTTATTCAGTGCCAAAATCTCAGGAATTTCCTCCTCACTATCAATTGTTTCATTGGTCTTTGGCATTTCTTTGATCATGAATTGTTGAGCTCTATTATCAGCCATCTTGCACAAGTTTTTAGCCTCCACCGTCTTGATTTTATCCCTGATTCCTGACAAGATACACTCCTTTCCGTGGTATTGGAATTTTAATTAAGAGATCACCTAGGGGTTTAAGCCATTGGACCTCTAAAATGATGTCAGAAGACCCTAAAGGAATGAGGAGGAAGTTATCCTCAAAAGAAGCACCTCCCGTAAGACAATTGAATACTTTAAATGCTTCCACAGTCTTCCTAACGTCTCCATCAACTACATTAATCAATTGTGGATTCACCGTTTGAACTCCAAGACCCCACTTCTTTACTAATTCCTCCTCCATGAAATTGCGTGTGCTACCTGGATCAATGAGGATGCTGAGTGGCCCTTGATCACAATAGCCTGTGACCCTTAGAGTTTGGTAATCAGGCAGACCTTGAATGGCTTGTAAAGAAATTTTGCAGACTACTTTTTCCCCTTCTTGCTCAATAGAGGGTTCTGTCTCTTGTGGTTGATCCTCTACAATCACCGCATGTTCCTCATCCACTTCCAACAAATGGAGTCTGTTGAATGTAGCATATTTATGGCCAGGAACAAACTTTTCATCACAGAAAAAACATAGACCCTTCTATCTCTTTTCACTCAATTCAGCCTGTGTCAATCTTCTGCTCCTTTCTCTATTGAAATTTGCCACTGACTCATTCCTAATCCCTGTATTTTAGTAAAAGCAGGGATGTAACCACCCTTCTGGAAAGAACCACCCCCAATGGACATGATGTTTTTAGTCAACCTCATTTGAGCCTTCAACTGTGACTTCGTGTTCCTAACCAACTGGTAAACTTGAGGAAGTTGTAACATCCGACAATTTAAAATGAATATGAAGAAGCTTGAAATTGGAAGTAGTCATTTTTGGAAAAAATCAGAATTTGGAAATTTGGCTAAGTCCAGAATCTGGAAATTTGGAAAAATTCAAAATCTGGAAAATTTGGCTAAGTGTGGAAATCAGTGATTTTTGGCCAACTTTGAGCAGTCGTAACTTCTAGATCAGGATGAGTTAGAAGTAGTTCCAGTTATGGTTGTGAAGCTTGTGGAATGATCTTTCCAACGCCACTGAGTTTGCTCGATTCCGAGTTCGTATGAGCGAGTTATGGCCATTGAAAGTTGGGCAGTTGGCAGGGAATCCGTCCGGAAATTTTAAGGGCATTTTGGTCTTTTCCCTAGCCATTTCTTTTGAGCTTATATTGTGTGTTAGGCTGATTTTGGATCATTTTTATCCCATTTTAAAAGAGAAAGAGTTAGGGTTCTTGAGAGTGAAGAAGTGAAGAAGAAGAGAAGAAGAGGAGAAGAAGAGGAGAAAGGAGATCAACAAGTTTCCGTCGTGGATTTTCATCGGGGGTGATCCCTATCAAGGTATGTGAGTTCTTTGTGTGGTTTGATCCTTTCCCCCACACACCAAGCTCATTTTTATGATTTGAGAAAAGATTGGATTTGTATTGAAGTTGTTGAAGTTGTTAGTTGTTGTTGATGTTGTTAGTTGTGTTGTTGAAGTTATTGTTGGTTGTGGGACATTATTGGGTTGTGTATTTGAGTTGTAATTTATTGTGTGTTGAGAGATTGATGATCCTTAGTGTTTGGGGTTAAATCCATTGAAGTAAGGGTGGTTTAGAGTTGAAGAAAAGAGGGAGAAAAGTCGGGTTTTCTGGGGAAAGGCTGGCGCCTGGCAGAGTGCAGAGTGCCCAGCAGTCCCCTTTGAAGTTGAGGGCTGGTGCCTGGCAGAGTGCCCAACAATCCCGTTTGAAGTTGAGGGCTGGCGCCCCGCGCCTCTTAGAGCGCCAAGGACGCCACTCCTTCCCGTTACCTTAATTCCCCACTTTTTCATACATGTTCCTAGGTATTATACCTATGTTTCCTAGTTGTTTCCAACACTCCAATGTACTTCTAAAAGTCAAGAACTCATCCGTAACATGTGATCAAACACCTTGAATCCAAAATTCCAATTCAAGGAGGGTTAGTTAGAAGTCAAGTGAAGTTAGAAATTAAGAATTAAGCTTAGAAGTTAAGCAAGTCAAGCAAGTTGTAAAGTTGTTCAAGAGTCTTTATTGAACGTTTTAACTTCATTTTTAGACTCAAGTGTCAAGTCAAGCAAAGAGCTTAGAGTTTCAAGCTTAGTAAAGAGTCTCAAGTTTCAAGTTGAGTAAATAGTTTAAAGTTGAGTTCATTTTCTCAAAGTTATTAGGGAACTATGTATTCCCAAAGAAGTTTTAAAGAAATGTCTTTACAT
>JAJOOH010073374.1:0-18508 GCA_029582605.1 Solanum gracilifrons | reverse complement strand
TTTTTTGCGATTTTCAAATTTTGATACGGTTGTTCTAAAATTCGGGTTAGACTCATTTCCCACTCAATTTGACCCCCTGAATAAGAATATGAAGTCGAATTTCCGAAATGATGCACGGATTTTGAGATATATGGAAATTACAATTATAGGTGTTTCCGAAGCACATTTGCGGGCATTTTTGGGGTCGTTTCAACAGGCCGTCTAAGGCTTGATGGCCCTTCTAGTGGGTCGTCATACTGCCATGCCTAATAGGGCTTCACTAAAACGACTATAACTCTTTACTTCGGGCTCAAAATTAGGCAAACTTGGTGGAGTTGGAAAGAGGACTCAAATACCTTTCATTTGATAGGTCTTAGGTCTTGGGCCACCAAATCCATTTTGTGCTAAAAGATGTGATCGTTTGAAGTTGCCCCAACACTCAAGACCTAACTTGGGTGCAACTTACTTGACTGGTGACTTGTACGAAACCCTAGATTGGTCGTCCAAGTCATCACGGGACATCTAGGGCATTGTCTAGGTGACCTTTCCCAAGGCAGTCCTGGATGGTTACTCACGACATCCTTAACGGATCGTGGTCCACTACACGGACCGTCTAAGATGTTGTGGAGGGTCCATGGCCCATTTTGGATTCGTGGACTTTCCCAAATTTCCCCTTTTAGCCCTTTCTCTAGTCTAAGGTGTTACAATATCTCTCCCTTGGGATCATTCATCCTCGAATGAAGACTAAACAGGCTGAGTATGTAGGGTAGGAGCTGCAATCCCTACCATTGAGTACTAGAAACTTATATTTAATTGAACTGAGTTTCACGAACATACAAATATGCTGAAATGCAAGGATAAATGAGGGAACAAGATACTGATTTTAAATTACACAAGAGTAAACTAGGAGACTAGAGAGGAACTATTACCCAAGATGAAATGAAATCGAAAGCAAAGAGGTGCAGATACTTGGCCATCATGGCTGCTTTTGCTTCCCAAGTAGCTCCCTCTACAGACTGCCTCCTCACAAAACCCTTACTGAGAGACCTTCTTATTTCTCAACCTATGAACTTAATGATCAAGAAACTCAATTGGAACATCTTCATAGGTGAGACTATCATTCAAGGCCACACTCTCTAAGGGCTTTATCGATGCCAGATCACCCACACACTTTTTCAATAGAAAAATGTGAAACACTGGATGAACCGCTGCTAGTTCTACTGGCAACTCTTACTCATAAGCCATATTACCAACCCTTTTAAGGATTTTGTAAGGACCTACATACCTGTACTGAGCTTCTTTTTTTTGTCAAATCTCATCACCCCCTTCATGGGTAATACCTTTAGGAAACCTGAATCATCGATTTCAAACTCTAAGTCTGTTCTCCTCACATCTACATTGAAATTGTGACGACTCTGGGTTGTCTTTAGTCTATATCTGATGAGGTGAACTTTCTGCATAGCCTCATGAACTGAATATGGCCCAATCAAGGTTGCTTCACCTACTTTAAACCAACCAACCGGAGATCGGCGCCTACGCCCATATAGTGCCTCATAAGGGGACATCTGAATACTGGAATGGAAGCTGTTACTATAAGCGAACTCTATGAGAGGTAGGTGATCATTCCAATCACCCTTGAAAACGATCACACAATCCCTCAACATGTCCTCTAAGGTCTTAATGGACGCACTACCTGACCATCCGTCTGTGGATGAAATATTGTACTGAGATTTACTTGAGTACCAAGACCTTTCTGAAATGATTTCCAGAAATGAGAGGAAAAATGAGGACCCCTATCTGAGATTGCCACGACCTAGAGGTACCCCCTAGATGTAACATGGCGTATAGAACCCCGAAGGGCTCCATACAAGCCACTTAGTCCTCATAACATAAGAAATAGAAAAATAAGAGTAAAAACACAATTTAAGTCTAAACATTTTCATGAACGAAAGTGGAAGTCTAGATACTAAGTCTCAATATAGCCATCTATTACAATCTTTAAATGAAATAAGGCCTAGCCCATACAACATGTCCAAAAAGGGGAAATACATGAAAGGAACTACAACATAGGAAAAATCCATCCTCGAACTATGAGGACTCACCAACAAGCTTGGAAGATACTCAAGTCCAAGCTCTAGTCACTAGAATGATCACCTCAAAAACCGAACCCTACACTTGGGGAAAATGTAGGAAAAGTAAGCGTTAGTACAAAAATGCACTAAGCATAAAAACATTGAAAACATGCTAAAAGGGACATTTCATTTGAAAGCATGCACTTTACCAAGTTTAAACATCATCATAAAGATAGATGAAAAGCATAAGTCATAAACATAGTCAATTAATAGATCATCATAACATAAGAGAAACACTTCATAAATAACCTCAAAGCATACTTATGCAATGCATGGATAAGACCCCATAAATCACACCCATGCTAAGTAAACCTCCTTAGGCCATCATTCATATTCACACCTTTCAGACCTTGAAAACTCATATAAAAGCTTCTTGAGTAACCATAGTTCATAATTCATATTGTTGTTGTTATTGTTGTTGTGGCAATAAGCCTTAACGGACTTGAGACCATGTGAGCTTAACATGGAATTCGGTGTTACCCATACCGAAGAAGGTTGTCCTACTTGCCTAAGGTAGAACCATACTTTTAGCTTAGGTGGATCCACTAGCTAAATATCATACGGGGGCACGTAGTTTATGGGACAAGGAGGTTGCTTCTAGAATCCCGGACTCAACTAGTGTAAAAGGTCTCTATCTCATGAGAGATACTTTGGGAACCCGGACTCAACTAGTGTAAAAGGATCCCATTTGGAAGGCGGATTCAACTAGTGTAAAAGTTTCCATCTCATATTTAACATTCACTCAGTGCTAAGAATTAATTCCCATGGAGTACATATTAAGTCATAACTTGATTGATTAAGATAAGTCATTAGATCATGCTTGAGAATAACCTTTCACATCCATGTCTCCATATAGATTCAATAGGTGAGAAAGCCTTTCAACCTTAGAATCTTCATATTGTGAGAAAATATTTCACATTATATCATATTCATGCATAAGTGTGTATATGAGAATACCCTTTCAACAACACAACAACTACATAATAATCATAAACACTTCACTCTCAAAGTGTTCTTAAAACATATACAAAAACTTCATAAAACATGCATAATATCATATTTTCCCCTTTCAAGGGGTCAAAGCTCATATCAATTAACACATCTAGAATTCACTACATTAGACATGAATACTATTATAATTCTAATAACCCAGTCACGACATGCATAATCTCATAACATTCTTCTTTCATCAATAAACTCACATCACAAGATCATAACTGGTAAATATGAGGATTTTATGGGTTCTTGGGGATTACAACATAAAAACCGTAAGAAATAATCAATTTACACATAGTATAATATAATTCAATCATTAGAATCAATTTTGAAAGGAACCCATGACTTTGGAATCAAACTCTAACTTTTGGGGATTTCTATCTTTGAAATTGGGGTTTTGAAGGGACTCCGTGGATGAAGGACTACCATACCTTATTAATGAAGCCCAATGAATTTGGTGAAGAACCTTGCTCTTTGAACCCTAGCTCCAAATTTCTTCTTGTTCTTCTTCTTCTTCTTCTTCTTTTAGAGAGAGAATATTTTGTGATGATGAAGTTTTGGGAATTGATTTCGTTCAAAGAATAATGAGTTGAATGACTTAATTTAGGGGTCTAAAATCCTTATATAGGTGGTCTAGATTAGGCTAAAATGACACCACTTAATATTAATTAAAATCGGAAAGTCCCGAAATACCTCTAAGCTTAACCACCAAAACTGCTCCCGGGTCACCATCCACGAGACCATGCTGACGGGCCATGGTTGGACCCACAGTCCGTGCTAGTCAATCGTGGTTTTTATGACTGGGGCTTTTGGAAAAACCACGGACCCCCCACCCACTGGCGTGGGTCCTCCCATTGGTCACTGCTAGACAATTTCTAGGGGTCCTCCTCAAGGGCCCATTGTTGGTCCTTGAGGGGTATAACCTTGACATTCCAACATGAAATCCTCTATTTTAAGTACGGGGAGTTACATTCATGACTCTAACCCTCACGTTAAGCTCTAGTTTAACCTACTAATTTTGGGATGTTACAATATCTCACCCTTAGGAACATTCATCCTTGAATGACGATCTAGACACCTAATAGAAGTAACAACTCAAGATTGGCAGCCCTTTATGCATGCAACATCAAAATAATGCACAATTCAAAGGAGGAAACTTCAAATCCATCTCAAGCCTAATCAATGCATCACAAGGAAGTGGGAACTACATCTAACAACCCATTATGCATGAAAACTCAACATTCGTCATATTCATAGGAGGAACTACCTTCTCCAAACTAAAAGCATGCTCAACACAATCTCAAAGACCATTTATGAAATATACTTACAAAAAGCACAACTAAGCATGTTCAACAATGCATCTCATGAAGCATATAGGCAACTCTTACTAAATGCACGACAACATGAGGAAAATCAATCATAAAAACTCACTTTGTTACTAAACATAAATTTCTCAAGAACATGAATAACATAGGAAATCATGGAAAACTTATATAACACACATGACTCCTAAAAATGAGGATAGAGGGACATCATATCGGCCTCGGCCTCCCAAGTAGCACCTCCACTAAAAGATTTCTCCACAACTCTTTTACGGAAGAAACTTCCTTGTTTTCTCAACTCCTTAATTTGCTAGTCTAAAATCTCAATCGGAACTTCCTCATAAGGAAGACTTTCCACAACTCTCAACCCTTCTAGGGACATTAAAGATGTCAGATCTCCATCACGCTTCTCAAGCATAGAGACATGGAATACCGGATGAACTGGAGCCAACTCATTAGGCAAATCTAACTCATAGGCAACTTTACCAACTCGTTTCAAAATTTCATATGGGGCCACAAAACGGGGATTAAGCTTTCCTTTTTTTTTTAGCAAATCTCTTTACATTCTTCACAAGTGAAATTATCAAGTAACCCAAACCATGAACATTAGGGACACTCAATCAACCTTCCTATCTAAGCACACCATCTCCCCTTGGGAGGAAGCCTCTACTAATTTCTTAAGTACCGCTTCTTTCAAGTCCCTTTGACTAAGCACTTATTCAAAGCTCTCGTGATAGGCAAACACATCTACTTGTACTCCATATAAATAATGCCTCCCAATCTTTAAGGCAATAACAACCGCATCTAACCCTAGACCATGGGTAGGATAAGTCTTTTTATGGACTTTAAGTTGCCTCTAAGCAAAGGTAATCACCTTAGCAATTTGTATAAACACACTTCTCCACCCAACTCTAGAGGCATCACAATACATCATAAAACTATCCGTCTCCTTAGGATCTACCTCAATTCCCTTATTAGACATAATATGCTCAAGGAAAGCAACGGACCTTAACCAAAATTCACACTTACTAAACTTAGCAAAAAGTTATTGGTCCTTAAGAACTTGCAACACAATTGTCAAATGGTCCATATGTTCATTCTCACTCCTTGAATAGGTCAAAACATCATCAATAAACACAATTACGAACATATCAAGGTATTGTCTAAACACCATATTCATCAAATTCATAAATGCCATCGGAACATTTGTCAACCCAAACAACATAACCAAAAACCCATAGTGACCATACCACGTTCCAAAAGTTGTCTTTGGAATATCACCCTAAATTGGTGATAACCCAATCGAATACCAATCTTAGAGAAATAATTGGCCCTTGAAGTTGGTCAATACTAAAAAATATATTTCCCTCACCCTAACTAGGTGGTAAAAGCAATCTTTAGCCATCATCGTTCTAACCTTCATATATGGAACAACTAACCGATAGGAATGGGACCTTCCCCTTCCATTCTAGGATAGGCTCACTTGGGAACTAAAATCTCACCATCCTTGTTCTACAATCAATAGAGGCATGACAAGAATACAACCAATCCTTACCAAGGATAATGTCAGATTCTAACATCTCAAACCTTACCTAGTCAACAAGAGTAACTCTATGGGATGGGAAATGGGGCACTTCCTATAGTCCTCTTAACCAGAATAGAATCACTTACAAGAGTAGAGATAGAAAAAGGTTCTAATAACACTTCCGGAGGAACATCAAACCTCATTGCCACAATTGCCACATATGGTGTCACAAAAGATAGAGCCACATTTGGATCTAATAAAGCATATACATCTATTAGGAAGTTATCAACATACCGGTAGCCATTTATGGAGGACTCTCTTGGTCATCCCTAGACCGGAGTGCATAGAAGCAATTTTGCATGGGAGCATTGGAATTTGAACCACTAGGAGGAGCTTGCTTGCTCTCTCTTCCTTTAGCTGTAAGCACTAGGCAATTTCTTATTTGATGACCACTCTTACCACAACCATAGCAACTATCCATGCCGGCTAGGCACTTACCATCATGCTTCCTTCCACACTTTACACAAGTAGACCTAGTCACATAAGATCCACTACCATTCTCTCCTTGAGGTTTGCGGTTAGACACCCTATCTTCATTATACTTAAAATTCTTGGACGAACCTTGCCCGGAAAGCCTTGGTTGTACTCTAGGGCAACCATGTCCATCAGATCTTTCTTTAGAGGAATTACCATTATCACTTCTAAACCTATTTTTCTCCTTAGACCTCTCTTTGAGTTTCTCTTCTTCAACCCTTTGGGCACAAACCATAAGATGAGAAATATTCATATCATGATCAAGCATAGTCGTACGACATTTTTCCACTACTAAGTTGGACACACCCGACACAAATTTACTCATTTTAGACCAAGGGTTGGCTAATATAAATGGAGCGTATCTCTCCAACCGAGTGAACCTCCTAGCATAATCCTTAATACTCATACCACCTTGCCGAAGGTTAATAAACTCAAGTATCCTAGCCTCTCTCATCTCTAAAGGGCAAAACCAATCAAGAAAACCATTCTTAAACCTTTCCCACTCCATGGGACCCACTTCTACCGGCCTCGCTTCTTTCTATTGATTGAACCAAATCGGAGCAACATCTTTCAATCGGTAAGCGGCCAATTCCGCCTTCTCTACCGCAGTCACTCCCAAAAAGTCCAACACCTTAGAGACCTCATCTATAAAATTTTGAGGATCTTCCTCAATCTTTGACCCATAAAATTCTAGAGTTTCTATCCCGTCATGAGTCAGCAATTGAAAATGAAACCTAATCTTCTCTTTAGCCACTTGATCTGTCAAAGGATCAACCGGAACTTGAGGAGCTTGAAGAGGAGCTCCTTGATCAACATTTTCTCCCTTAATTCCACCAATGTAAGCTCTTTGAGTAGTCATGTCTTGTAGACCACCGGGTAAGGATTAGGAGAAAGATCTTATAGAGTTAAACTCTATGGCATGACTTAAGAATAATGAAAAAGTGAACTTTCCAAATCATCTTGTAGCCTCTCATTCATAAATGTGGCGCGCTTCACACTTATGAACAACACTCTACTAGACGTGGCTTATGAGATATCATCCTAGAATCATTCTAAACCTTGTGCTCTGATTACCATGTTTTTCATGACCTAGGGGTACCTCCTAGATGTAACATGGTGTATAGAACCCCGAAGGACTCCATACAAACCACTTAGTCCTCATAACATAAGAAATAGAAAAATAAGAGTAAAAACACAATTCAAGTCTAAAATTTTTCATGAACAAAAGCGAAAGTTTAGACACTAGTCTCAATACATCCATCTATTACAATCTTTGAATGAAATAACGCCTAGTCCATACAACATGTCCAAAAAGGGGAAATACATGAAAGGAACTACAACATAGGAAAAAGTCGTACTCTAACCATGAGGACTCACCAACAAGCTTGGAAGATACTCAAGTCCAAGCTCTAGCTATTAGAATGATCACCTTGAGAACCGAACTCTACACTTGGGGAAAATGTAGGAAACGTAGGCGTTAGTACAAAAATGCACTAAGTATGATAGCCATGCAAAAAAACATTGAAAACATGCTAAAAGGGACATTTCATTTGAAAGCATGCACTTTACCAAGTTTAAACATCATCATAAAGATAGATGAAAAGCATAAGTCATAAACATAGTCAATTCATAAATCATCATAACATAAGAGAAACACTTCATAAATAACCTCAAAGCATACGTGTGCAATGCAAATCTCACCCATGCTAAGTAAACCTCCTTAGGCCATCATTCATATTCACACCTTTAAGACCTTGAAAACTCATATAAAAGCTTCTTAAGTAACCATAGTTCATAATTCATATTGTTGTAGTTATTGTTGTTGTGGGAATAAGCCTTAAGGGACTTGAGACCATGTGAGCTTAACATGGAATTCGGTGTTACCCATACCGAAGAAGGTTGTCCTACTTGCCTAAGGTAGAACCATACTTTTAGCTTAAGTGGATCCACTAGCTAAATAGCCTACGGGGGCACGTAGTTTATGGGAAAAGGAGATTGCTTCTAGAATCCCGGACTCAACTAGTGTAAAAGGTCTCCATCTCATGAGATATCCTTTGGGAACCCGGACTCAACTAGTGTAAAAGGATCCCATTTGGAAGTCGAACTCAACTAGTGTAAAAGCTTTCTTCTCATATTCAATATCCACTCGGTGCTATACATTTATTCCCACGGAGTACATATTAAGCCATAACTTGATTCATTAATATAGCTCAATAGATAATGTGTGAGAATAACCTTACCAATCTATGTCTACATATAGATTCAATAGGTGTGAAAAGCCTTTCAACCATAGAATCTTCATATTGTGAGAAAACCTTTCACATCATATCATATTCATGCATAAGTGTGTATATGAGAATACCCTTTCAACAACACAACAACTACATCATAATCATAGACACTTCACTCTCAAAGTTTTCTTAAAACATATACAAAAACTTCATAAAACATGCATAATATCATATTTTCCCCTTTTAAGGGGTCAAAGATCATATCAATCAACACATCTAGAATTCACTACATTAGACATGGATACTATCATAATTCAAGTAACCTAATCACTACATGCATAATCTCATAACATTCTTCTTTCATCGACAAACCCACATCACAAGATCATAATTGGGAAATAAGGGCATTTCATGGGTCCTTGGGGATTACAACATAAAAAAAATAAAAAATCAACAATTCACATATAATATAACATAATTCAATTATTAGAATCGATTTTTGAAAGGAACCAAAGACTTTGGAATCAAACCCTAACTTTTGGGGATTTCTATCTCTGAAATTAGGGTTTTGAAGGGATTCCATGGATGAAATCTATACATGGATGAAGGACTACCATACCTTATCATTGAAGCCCAATTAATTTGGTGAATAACCCTGCTCCTTGAACCCTAGCTACAACTTACGTTTTCTTCTTCTTATTCTAGTTCTAGAGAGGGAATATTTCGTGAGGATGAAGTTTTTGGAATTGATTTGGGTATTAAGAATAATGATTCAAATGACTTTATTTAGGGGTCTAAAATCCTCATATAGGTGGTCTATATTAGCCTAAAACGACACCACTTAATATTTTTTTAAATGGGAAACACCAAAAATACCCCTTTAGCTTAACCACCAAGACTACTCCCAGGTCACATTCCACGAGACCATGCTGATGGGACATGGTTGGACCCATGGTCTATGCTGGTCAATCGTGGTTTGGTGACTAGGGCTTTTGGACAAACCACGGACCCTCCACCCACAGGGCATGGGTCATGTCGTTGGTCACTGTTAGGCAGTTTCTAGGGGTCCTCCTCAAGGGCCCATGGTTGGTCCTTGAGGGGTAGTACCTTGACGTTCCAATATGAAATCCTCTATTTTAAGTACGGTGAGTTACATTCATGACTCTAACCCTCACTTTAAGCTCTATTTTAGCCTACTAATTTCTGGAGTATTACACAGATGATAGACAAGGGAACCCCATGCAACCTGCCTATCTCGTTGATGTAAAGTATAGCGTAATCCTCCGCTGAATTTTTAGTCTTGATAGCCAAGAAGTAAGCTGACATAGCCAAGAAGTAAGCTGACTTAGTGACTCTGTTCACTATCAGCCAAATGGAGTCATGTTGTTTGCGAGTACGAGGTAAACCTGTAATGAAGTCCATGTTTATCACTTCCCACTTCCATAGAGGAATGGTAATCTCTTGAGTCACACCTCCTTGTTTCTGATGTTCTACTTTAACCTGTTGACAGTTAGGACACTTAGCCACAAAATACGTGATGTTTCTCTTCATGTCGTTCCATCAAAAGACTTCTCATAGATCACGGTACATCTTAGTGGCACCCAAATGAATAGAATACCTTGAATTATGGGCTTCTGTAAGGATTTGCTTCCTCAAATCACCCACATTAGGAACACATAAGCGACCTTGGTAATGAAGCACACCATCTCGTCCTTAGGAGAAAACCTCAACTATTTGTTGATGAACTACACCTTTTAAATGAAGTAATATAGGATCGCTATCCTATTTTTCCTTAACCTCCGCTTCCAATGAAGATTCTAACCCATTCTGAACTATCACACCACTATTTAAGTATCCATAAGCCAAACTCCTAAGCGAGAAAGTCGGTGAACATCTTTGGCTAATTCTTTCTTTTCTTCCTCAATATGTTCCACACTACCCATGGATAGTCTACGGAGGGAGTCATCTACTACAATGGCCTTACCTAGATGGTAGAGCACATTCATGTCATACTCTTTGAGGAATTCAAGACATCTTCTCTGACAAAAATTCCACTTTTTCTTGGTGAACACATACTGGAGGCTCTTATGATCTGTGAACATATCAACATGAGCACCATACAAGTAGTGTATCCAAATCTTTAGGGTAAACACTACCACTGCAAGCTCGAGGTCATAAGTTGGGTAGTTCTTATCGCGGACCTTAAATTGTCTAGATGCATAAGCTATGACCTTACCTTGCTACATCAACACACAACCTAGGCCGACCCTGGATGCATCACGATAAACCACATAACCGTTTGACCCATCTGGTAGAGTCAAGACAAGAGATGTAGTCAACCTGGTCTTCAGTTCCGAGAAGCTTTTCTCCCACTCATCTGACCACTAAAATGTGACATTCTTCTGAGTCAACTTGGTCAATGGGGAAGATATGGATGAAAATCTTTCAACAAACCTTCAGTAGTAACCGGCCAAACTCAAGAAACTTCTGACATCAGTTGGAGAGGTGGGTCTAGGCCAGTGTTGTACTACCTTAATATTTTGAGAATCCACCCAAATCCCTTCGTTGGATATCACATGATCAAGGACAGTGATGGACGGAAACCAAAATTTACATTTGATGAAGTTAGCGAATAGCTGGCGATCTTTGAGGGTTTGCATAACAACTCTCAGATGAGTCGCATGCTATTCCTCACTCCAAGAATAAATGAGGATATCATCAATAAAGATGATGATGAACAAGTCCAAATAATGTTTGAACACCCTGTTCATTAAGTCCATGAAAGCTGCAGGAGCATTCGTCAGTCCAAAAGACATAACTACTTTGAGGGTTTGCATAACAACTCTCAGATGAGTAGCATATTATTCCTCACTCCGAGAATAAATGAGGATATCATCAATAAAAATGATGATGAACAAGTTCAAATACTGTTTGAACACCCTGTTCATTAAGTCCATAAAAGCTACATGAGCATTCGTTAGTCCAAAAGACATAACTATAAATTCATAGTGACAATACCGAGTCCTAAAGGCTATCTTCGAGATGTCACTATCCCCAACTCTGAGCTGATGATAGCCGGATCTGAGGTCTATCTTAGAAAAGAAACTAGCACCTTGAAGTTGGTCAAACCAGTCATCAATCCTGGGGATGGGATATTTGTTTTCATTGTGACTTTGTCAATTGACGGTAGTAAATGCACATTCAAAGGGAACCATCTTTCTTCTTCACGAACAACACTAGAGCACCTCATGAAAAGATATTGGTCTTATGAAGACCTTATCTAGAAGTTCTTTCAATTGATCTTTCAATTATTTTAGCTCAGCTGGATCCATTATGTAAAGAGGCATCGAAATAGGCTGGGTATCTAGAAGGAGATCTATTACGAAGTCTATTTTCCTTTTGGGATGAACTCTGAGAAGATTGTCTGGAAACTTATTTACGACTAGGAGTGACTCAAGAGTTAGGGTTTTGGAGTTTGAATCCTTAACCCGAATAAGATGATAGATACCCTTTAGAAATCATTTTCCTGGCCTTAAGGTAAAGATAAATCGACATACAAGCATTGGGTTACTACCCTTCCACTCTAAGACTAGATCATTTGGAAATTGAAACTGAACGATCATAGTTCTACAATCGACTAAGAAATAACAAAAATATAACCAATCGATGCCTAGAATGATATCAAAATCTATCATTTCTAACTCTAGAAGGTCTGTTGAGTGACTTTCTGTGAAATTGTGATAGGGAAATTTATGTATGCCCGTCTAGCGATAACTGGGTCACCAACTAGAGTAGAGACTGAGAAGGGTTCTGAGAGAGTTTTTGGACTGACACCGAAGTTTACTACTATATAAGGAGTTACAAAAGAAAGTGTAGCCTCTGGATCTAACAATGTATAAATATCTAAACGGAAGACTTGTAATGTACCAGTGACCACATCAGGAGAATCTTCTTAGTCCTGGCGAGCTTAAAGAGCATACAACCTATTCTGGCACTGACCACCACAATACCAGACGAGGCACCCTGCTGAGTGGGGCGACCCGCTAGAGCTGCTAAAGTTGTAGACTGAGCCATGTTACCTCCTTGTCCTTGCCTAGTAGAAGGGAAATCATTCAACCTATGACCAAATTGACCACACCCAAAACACCCCTCTCTTCAAAAAAGACACTCGCTCGGATGGTTCTTACCACACTTTGGATAAAATGGAAAAGTCATGTCACCTAAAGCACTCCCTTGAGACTTAGAGCCTGATGCCCTTACTTTCTGATCTTGTCGAAACATGGGGGATAGAGTGCTAACCGATGAAGGCGCTGGGGCTGTAGACCTTTGTTGATATTGTGAGCGATTCTCATCACCCTACTTATGTTGAAAGTATTCATAATTGCATGTTCTAGCCTTCTTTTTATCCTTAGTCATTTCCTTGAGCTTATCTCCCTCAACCTACTGAGCATGGGTCATTAGTTTGGAGATATCCATATCCTCTAATAGCATACTATTCATGCACTCGGTCTTCACCAAATCGGATGCTCCAATTAAGAACTTGCTCATTTTTGTTCTCGGATCGGCACCCATATATGGAGCATACCTGGAGAGCTGGGTGAACTTTAGCTCATGTTCTTGGAGTGATATCGAACCCTGCCTCAAGTTCATAAACTCCTGAGCCTTAGCCCCCTTCAACTCTCTCGGGAAGAATTTGTCCACAAAAGCTCCAGTAAAACAATCCCAACTCACAGGAGCTGTATTTGTACCCCAATTGTCTTTCCATAACATGAACCAGATATAAGCCACATCCTTAAGTTGATAGGATACTAGCTCAACACAATCAATACCAGTCACTTGAATTACCTCAAAAATCTTCTTGAACTCATCAATAAAGTTATGTGGATCCTCACCAACCTTTGACCCTAGAAGTTCTAGCGAATTCATATGAACAAAGTCTCAAGCCTTAGATGTAGCCGATCCAACAGTGGTGTTTGCAGGAACTTCAACCTTCTAATTGTTCTGGTTGGCTACGGTCTGAGCCAAAAGCTAGATCATATTACGGAAATCTGCATTCGTAACCTCATCATTTGAGACTAGAGGAACTATGTTACCATTGCGTGTGTTAGCTATATGAGAAGTTGAATCACATTTCATGCACGATGGGAATAGCAAAAGAAGTGAAGTTTTTCCTAGAACACATCGTAGCCTCCCCCTCATAGGTGTGGCGCGCTTCACACTCATGAAAGATACTCTACTTAGTACGGCTTTCAAACACCATAGGACTTTTTAACCTGATGCTCTAATACCAAGTTTGTCACACCCCGAGGCTACCCCCTGGACGTAAAATGGGACCTAGTACCACAAGTGACCCCAAGCTAACCCTGAGTTTGGCATATCACAAGCATACTGAATATATAACTAATATAAGCGGAAGCATACCTAATAAATGAGTCAAAACTAAAGGACTTCAAATGAAGATATATCTAAATATCTGAGGGTCACAACCCCAAAACTTAACACTAACTCTGTGTCTGAAAGCCTTTACTAATGATGAGTTGTTGGGACAATTCTCCAGCTAACTCAAAAAAATACTGAAAGACTAAAAGTAAGCTAACCAAACCAAACATAAAGAAATGCCCTTGAACTATGACGACTCACCACTGAAGTTGTTGAGTATGGGCTAGAAATTATAGTAAGCGTGATCTGGATGATGGCTTGAATCTATATGATAAAATGATGTAGCACAAAGTATGTGTCAATACTTTGAATGTACTAAGCATGCAGGATATAGATACTAAGTTGAACGATAAAAACAGAACAATATAATACTGGCAATATGGATTGAGCATGGCAATAGGATGTACTGAAGTATAACTGAAAACTGAGCTAGCTGCAATGACCAATTACTAATCATGAAGATAACATGTTGAACTGAATATTGAAGTAAATGCTGATAACATAGTCAATTCACTAAGAGTATGATTGTGGGAGCTACTATTAACCGACATACACCACATGAGCTAAACGTGGAGTCCAACGTATATGCCCCATCGAGAGGACCCAATATACCTTGTCAGGGGATAGAGGCATGATTGTGGCATGATCACTAAAACTAATGCCCAACAAAGGGGACTTCTTAACCTACATTGTTACGTAGTTCTGGGTCTGTGAGGGTACGCTGAACCCTAGTCCAACTCGGTGTTATGTCTACTCCCAACTGAATATGTATATAGCTAAAATGCAACTGAAATACTGAGTAGCTCAAAATACTGACATGCTATCTGAAAATGCAACATAAATATATCGAAAGATATGACATTCGAGTTCTGAAGCATGATTTTCTAAACTACGAAAAACTATCGCCTATTTTGGGGCTGAACTTGAAGAAGACCTCTGCTTCTTCTTGGGAAAACTATTGCCTCTTTTCTCTTCTTTTCCTTCTAAGTTAGATGATTTTAGGAGAGTGAGGGTTATAGGTAGTTCTAACTAGATTATTAGGCTTAGACTGAGTAAAACGACGTAGTTTAAGCATTAAACGACGAAGTTTAAGTACCAAACACAAATGGGAAAAGACTAATGTGACCCTAACCTAAAAGTTGATGAAGTGACTTCAAGACTGGCTTCATGGGTGATGTGCCGTGAAATCATGGCATATTTGACGCTCAAAATTAAGGATTAATATGAGAACTTGAGTGTGTTTATGTATATATGATGTGTTTGTTGATGTTTGAACAAGTAAAACACTTGGGCACAAAAGATTAAAAAAAAATGAGAAGGAAATGAACTGAAGTAACACCACAGAGCCCTAGACGAGCCATGGTCATGATGACAAGCCATCTGGGGGCTCGTGAAGATGAGGCAGTGAAGGCTGAGGAAGTGACCAAGTGCAAGTGAAGACCACGGAGCCCCAGACGGGCCGTGATCCACTTGACGGGCCATCTGAAGGCCTGCGAGAGAGAGAAAGTGCAAAGTTGTGGAGACCAAGTGTTGACGGAAGTCCAAGTGAGTCTAGATGATCCGTGGTGAAGTTCACAAGCCGTATTACTGCTCGTGAAGAGGAGGCTAGAAATCCAGTAAGGAGCCAAAGTTAAACACAGGTTCACAGAGCACTAGACGAGTCGTCTAGTTGCTTGTGGTAACCATCAGTGAAGGAAGTCCATTTCGCGTAAGTACGGGATAATGGTTGGCCTCACAATCTGCCTGGCACGTGACTAGCCATCAAGTTGTCTGTGAGGTTTCCCAACAATTTAGTCCAACTTCGAGTAGGACTCATTTTTACAGATTATTTAATTATCTAGGGTTTTATTTTTAAAGACTACTTGTCATCGTACGAAGTAGGCGATACTTTTCATATTCTAAGCTTGGCTTTTGTCGACTATTGTGAAATCAAATTTCGTGATTGTGATCAAGTTTTCGATAATCAAGATTTCTTGTTGGTTTGCAATTATTGTAAGTTACCTTTCATTATGCTTTCAAAAATGATTACTGTTTTTTCTCTTGAAATAACGAGCGGCTAAACACCATAAGTAGCGTTGTGGGAACCATAACGAAAATCTAGTATCAAATTCGAAATACGAGTAAAGTGTGATTGTTAGTTGCACATATGATTCTTGCCTTATTATAAGTTCTTTCAAGTAAGTGCACGCATTAGAACTTGTCTATATTTACCACTTGTTCGAGAGAAAGGTGGTAATTAGGAAAAAGTGAAATTGAATCCTATCTGTTTGTAGTGTAAATTGAAGTTCGAGAGAAGTGAATTTCAATAACAAACATTGCAAGACATTTTAAAACCGAGAGGAAAAGAATGAAAGTCATCTAATAGGGCTGAGAAGCATTTAGATGTATCTAACTTGCTAGGAACATGTAATGTTAACAACTGACCACTACTCGTATACGATTCAATACTAAGCGAAAGTCATGAGGAACACAATCCTAGTCTCATAAATCAACTACTACAATCTCGAAGTTAAAACAATTTTTACTCATGTTAACCTGAACATTAAATTAAACATTAGTTACTTAAATACCAACCAACCCCATATTTACTTTCTGGAATTACTTTCTTTTGGAAATAATAGCAACCACTAAGTTAGAGCATCAGTAAAGCTATTTCTGTACGCAAATTCTCTGTGGGATCAACCTCAACTCAATTGAGTTCTATAAATTGACATTGACCGTTTATACTTCTTAATTGAAGTGTAAGTTTGGACGTATCAACGGGCCGTCAAGACCACTACGGCCCGTCAAGTGGGTCGTGAAGATGCTATGAGGATTGGGCTTCACTATTTCAGGCATAATTTTTTACTCCGAGTTTGGAATTAGGCCAACTCAGTGGCGTCAAAAAGAGGATTCAAAGATCTTTAATTTGATAGGTTATAGGCCACCTAATTCGTTTTGTGCTGAAAGATATGACTGTTTCAAGTTGACCCTAAGCTCCAAGTCTGATAAGTTTCCTTCACGGACAACTTTACGGTCCGTGTGAAGCTTCACGGACCGTCTAGGTAGAAACCTCACTTAAAACAGACGAGGTGACCTTCAAGAGGGGCTTGATGGGCTGTCTAAGGCATGATGGCCCGTCTAGTGGGTCATCATGCTGCTCTGCCCGACAGGGCTTCACTAAAATGAATATAACTCTTTTACTCTGGGCTCGAAATTAGGTAAATTTGGTGGCATTGGAAAGAGGACTCAAAGACCTTTAATTTGATAGTTTGAAGTTGCCACAACACTCAAGACCTGACTTAGGTGCAACTTCTTTGACTAGGTGACTTGTACAGACCCCTAAACGGGTCGTCCAAGTCACCACGGGTCGTCTAGGGCGCCATCTAGGTGACCCTTCCTAGGGCAGTCCTGGATGGTCACTGACGACATCCTGAACGGGTCATGGTCCTTTACACAGACCATCTAGGATGCCGTGAAGGGTCCATGTTCCATTTTGGATTCGTGGACTTGCCCAAATTTCCCCTTTTAGCCATTTGTCGAAGTTTGAGGTGTTACAAACCTTAGTTAGAAATCCCTTCTTAAGCGGCACCCTGAACGCTAAAGCGACTTCTGCTTAAGCAGCGCCAGAACCGCTTGGGCGGTTGCACCAACAAAGTGCACCAGCCAAATAAGCTATGTGTAACACCCCTCAAAATGAAATAGGATAATTAGAGCTTCACATGCGTGTTAGTAGTTGATAAAATTGTATACATGTTTGAAATGAGTTTATAGGTCAGTTTGGTTGAGTTTGAAGTCAACGTCTTTGGGCACTGTAAAAGCTGTCCAAAGCCAGCCAAGCCAAGGGTGGGTTGGTAAATTTCCCCCTTGGCTAATTAAATGTTTGGGTATTTATTTTAAGAAGTTTTTATTATTTTAGGTATATTAGAACATTTAAATGAGGGTTATAACTTCATTCTTCAAATTATAATTTCCAAAATCATTCTCTCTCCAAAAACTCTCTAGTTCATAGAAGAAGAAGAAAAAGAGCTAGGGCTTGGAATTGGTGAGTTCTTCATCAAATTTCGAGTGGATTCTTCAAGAGAGGTATGGTGGCTCTTCATCTAGGACTCATCTTCATCCTAGAGTCAATTTCAAAGGATTTTACAATGTTTTCAAAAAGTGACTAAAAGCTTGTTTTTGAATTCTATCAAGGGTTCTTGCATGAAAATGATTTGAAACGTTTGGATATGGATTAATTGATATTTTTTGGTGGTTTTTGAACGAAATACTCCATGAACCCTTGTATTCTACAAAATCCTAAAATTTGCTATGAAGTGGGTCTTTTTCTATAAATTCAAAGTTGATGGAATTAGGTGTAAAGTGAATTGT
>JAJOOH010073359.1:0-21229 GCA_029582605.1 Solanum gracilifrons | reverse complement strand
CTTAGAACATCTAATACTTGGAAATTCGTGGATCTTTCCTTCGAATTTCCCATATCTTTAGTTAGTTTTGTTGTTTCTTTTCTTGTGCTTCCGCATTCCAATATTCAATTCTCTATTTGTGATCTCCTTTTAACCTTGCTGTTATCAAATTGTCTCAGTTAGCTGATGGGTGTTAGTAATTACTAATTTAATGGTTGTTTTGTAGTGGGTTCAATTGGAAACTGAGTTTTAACTCATGAATTGTAGTCGCAAATGCATTTCTAGGGTAGTATTCTATTCTTACTTGAGAAAGAGGTTTTAGAATCAAGAATATCAATTAATGATTGTAGTATTTTGGTTGTCATGGTTTCAGCCTGAGATAGTGAATATCAATTCTATCCTACCTACTAGCTTGATAGAGTAGATAAATTGAGGTTTTGAGTTGTTCATATTGTAATGCTTGTTGAAGTTCAAGAGAACTCACTTGATTCGTGGTAGTTAATTGAGAGATGGCTATTACATCTAAAGCCTAGCCTACCCACTAAGATTCAGTGACTTTTGGTAATTAATATTCACCCTTATAGAGAAATTGACAATTAATCGATCACATCCCCAAGTGTCCTCTTTCTACTAGATTACTACCTTGTTTTTCATAGTTGCTACTGGACGAACCTTATTCTCCCATTTGACACTTATTGTCTATCCATTATATTAAATTAAATGATTTTGATAATTTCTATTCCTACAACTGTTTAGAACATGTCTTTCACTTCTTAACTGAAATCTTGACCGTATCACTCTCTGTGGGATTGACCCTAACTCTTCGTTGGGTTTATACTAGATTGTGATCGCCTAGAGTTAGTGTTAGATGAAGTGTAGTTAAGAGTTTTAGAGGGAGTGGTGTTTATAATTCTCTTATCAAAGTATAGTTGTGATCTAATCTTCCTTATAGTCGAATCAACTTACTTTCTTTTGTGTTTGTTGTTGGTTGTTAGAATAGGTGATGAGATGAGTGTGAGCGCAAGTAATAGTAGCTAGCTCCGACTCCAAGATGACTTTGGAAATCTGAATGATGTTTATGAAGCAGTTCAATTGTATGGTGTACATGCTATTCATTTACGTTAGGTGGTGGGAAATGTTGTATTCCATGTGATTAGCACTATGTTGAAATTATTGCTAATGAAAGGATTATTCGGAGGACTATCTCATGAGGATCCCCATGACCATATTCGAAACTTTGTGGACGTGTGTGGTCCATTCTCATTAAAAATGATCTCAGAAGAGTCAGTCCGACTTCGGTTGTTTCCTTTTTCGTTGATTGGGAAGCAACCAAATGGTTAGTTGATCTAGCGATAGATTATATTACATCTTGGGACGAGCTTACCGAGGAATTCGACATAAGATTTTTCCCTCTTTTTAAAGATGATGGCATTGAGAGACAATATTCAAGTCTTTAAATGTTTGGATGGTGAACCAATCCACGCAACATGGCTGGGGTTTCAAAAGTTGTTACTCAAATGTCCAACTCACGGGATTCCAAACAAAATGTTGTTACAACACTTCTAACGTAGTCTAGACTAGGCGAACAAATGTGTGTCTGATCAACTTGTTTGAGGAGGTATTATGTTGCAATATTTTGAGATAGCATCAACTCTCCTTGATGGGATGACATAGATAAACCGAGTGTGGTAGACTTGGGAGGATTATGTATCTCATTTTGACTTTCAAGATAACAAAGGAAAAAATAGAAAAAGACCAAGAGCGGGATGAAAACATGGCTTAAATTATGACCCAAATGGATCTTTCGTCAAAACATGTAATGGATAATGGTTCTAAAGTTGTGAATGTTGTCGGAATTAGTAGAGTAAACCCCGATGATGCACACTTAGAAGTGTTGTACAATGAAGGAGTACACTTTCTAGCAAATTAGGGAGGTGGTTTCCACGAAAATTATCGAAGGGCCGATGGAAACCAAGTATGATATAGAGAGCGTGATGAAGGTTGGAAGGATCATGATACGGAGTGGCGTGAACATAGTACAAACTGGATGGAGCGTTATGGTTACAATGAGAGATATGTTCCTTCTCATGAGTGTCAAAAGGTGAAAGAGCAAAGGGCTGACCTGGAGAACTTTCGCAGTGAAGATGTGCTTGCACATATTCTCAATAAAGTAGAAGGGTTCGACAAGGTGCCTAAAGAAATGAAAGAGGACGTCTCTATGCCAGAACAGATGGTTACTTCTCAGTCAATGTCTATTAACAAACTGAAAAATCCAAATGGGTTAGATACTATCTCATTTGAACCCAAGCCCAAAAGGGGGTCTACCAAGTGATACATTGGCTGACCCTAGGAATTAACCTTAAAAGTGTGTCCACGTCGTGCCACGATGTTAAATATGGCATTTCTTGGGAGGCAACCCAAGTGTTTAAGCTTTCCTTATTGTTGTTTGAATAGCGGGTCTCGAATTTGCAAGTTGAAGAGTTTATATTTTAGGTAAAGGATAAGTCAGGCGAGCCCAGGTACCCGTCGGTGACTCACTGAATAGGTCGGCAAGCCTGATTTGATCTCCGTTTAACTGCCTAGTTTAGTTAGAGGTTCTGTAAAACTCGGTGGGCTAAAGAGCCATTGGGCGAATCGCCGAATGGGTCGGCGCCATAAGTAAGCATCGCCAACTTGTGCAACAACTGAAGAGGCAAAATGCTTAAATCATTTTTGAATTCAAAAATCTCCCTCATTTCATAATTTTCGACTACTAAACCTTCACAATCGCACTTTAGCTCATAATTTTTTCCGCATTTTTTCTTTGTGTGTTGGATCAATTGCTCCGAGGAGACTTTGGTATACGCTGCTTGTCTAGCTTTTCAAACTTCTGCTTCTAAGGTTGGTTATCCGAACCCAGCCATTGTAATTTGGTACTTGTGAATGCATAATCGTTGTTTGTGTTATTTAGATAAAAGTGCATGATTAGTTGAATTTATTAATGTGTTTTGTGCCGTTGATATCCGAATCATGCTAACTGGCCTTTATTCTTGATTCTCGTATGTTTAATTGACAATATTTGTGGGTTGTGATGATTTTGTTGTTAGGTCTTGTAGAGGTGAAGTCTGAGTAACTCTGATTGTGCCGATCATCCAATTTTTCCTAATAATAGAATGTTTGACCTCATTTTAAGTGCAAAGACGTCGATTGGCCAATTTTAGCCGAAACGGGGGACGTCTGAGTACCCTGAGGTCATGGGTAATATCGGTACAGGCTTAATTGAGTAAAGTGGGTGTTTCATTTTTTTTATGTGTTGCGGGTTGGAATTTCAAGGTCGCGGTCAAAATCTGGCATGTTGGACTATTCGGTGAGCTGAGTGGAGCTCACGAAGTGGTTTGGCGGTTCACCGAAACACCCCTAACTCACCTTTTTACAATATATATTTGAGATTTTTGATATGTATCATTCGTCAATATGCCTGAGCTCACCGAGTTAACTTGGCGACTCGTCGAATTCTCTTTCTAATCACTCTTCTGCGCATCATTTTTGGAATTTATTATGTAATATCGACGAGCTAATTTTAGTACCCCGAGTGGTGTCAGCGATCCATCGAAAGGCCCTATGCATCGCTGATTTTATTGATTTTTGAATGATTTTTTTTGGGATCATTCGGCAGGCCCCACATGGCTTGCCAAATGGGTTCAACAACTCTCCGAATGATTTGGTGAGTCTTCCTACAATTGTGTTGTAGATTTTGAAATTTTCTTTTCAGAACTAAATCTAACATTTTTTACTTTGTTTTGAAGGTACAGATAGACAAAAGTACTAGGGAGAAATCAGTCGCACCGAAAGAGGGCAGAAGACATAGTAATCAATGAGGGCGCTCCTCCCTCTCGGACTGCACCATTTAAAGTTCCTCAAACTGAGGAAAAGGAAAAAGAAAAAGACATGTCGTGCTGACACTAGAAGTTGAGAGCCTAGACAATGAGGGGATCTACACCACTCACCTCACTACTTCTGAAAGTGAGGGCCATTCAGCAGTATGCTCTTCGTCCTTTTTTTCTGAACCGGAAGATGATCAACTAATCCAGCCTAGGATGGTGGAGCTACGCTCTAAGACAATGCGTGATCAACTCGGATCCCAATGCCTCTTACACCGCTTCCACCTCTAGCACAATAGTGGAGAAGATACTTCCGTCTCAGGTTCCTCCTCCCTGGTAAACGAACAGACTAAAGCATGAGTATTTGAGGACGATATTTGACGAAAAAAAGTTGTCTACAGATGGAGTTGTAGATGAGTACCCGGAGGTGCGGAACACTATAAAGTTCCACAAGTTTAAGATCTTCACCAAGCCCCGAGGCCCATACATTCCTACATGGATCAGGGAATTCTATGTCGAGTACAAGAAGCTGATTCCCAAAATAAAGAAGAAGGCCAATGTTGCCACGACCCAAGGGTATACCCCAGGCCACAAATTATGAAGATTATGGGTAATGGGTCAAGAAAGGTTATGTTTTCATCAAGTTTCTTCCAAGAAAAGGGTAAGGTTCAAGGGGTGTTCAAACGGGGTTCACCCACTCACAAGGTAAGCCACAAAAAGAGGTATAATGTTAAATTGGTTTATACTCTTTAAAGTTGCCTAAGATCATATCAAGAATTCACACCACTTAGTCAACCGGACCAACGAGGAAAATTCTAGGTGTCATCATACATGGTTCAATGAAAGATCATCACACAAGGCATCGACACCAATGTCAAACAAGACTCCATACTTTCGCTAGTGTGCAATACTGATCATAAGAGACTTGATCTAGTACTTGGCTAGTCACAACGAGATGCAAAGAGTTCACATATTGACTATCAAAATTCATTTGGCCTCATCGTAGCCACATATTCATGTTTGTTCGATTATGATCATTATTGAAGTCATTGGTATTGATCAAAACCGATAATCAAATTTGCAAATGAATTGCCATATTCAACACAAACAAGAGGTGGCAATTTTTTTCCGGAAGGGTCAAAAATCATTTACAATTATAAACATGGAGCTACAAGCTCAAACCTTCCACAAAAAGTAGTGTATAACACAAATTCAGCTCAAAACCCAAATATATAAACAAAACCAATCATGTCATAAAATGTCACAAAAAAGGTGGTCCTCACCCCACCACAAATAAAAGCATTTGTCCTCAAATGCATACAAAATTATCCAAAAGTTAAAAATAAAAGTTAGACAGAGAGAGGGGTAAAAAGAGGGTTCTGTCTATGCAGTCAGTCCATTTGTCTGGGCATCAGTGGTCGGTGCATCATTCTGGACTCGGGCCTCAGTACCCGAAGTCTCCTCAGCATGAAAAGTAGTACCATGTCCACTAGGACCTATCATAGATGTATCTGCCAAAATGGTATGCATAGCTGAATAGAATCCCCGAACCCATGAAGAAATATGGGGGCTTCGGGGAGTAGTCTCCCTATAAAAAAAGGCATCTTGCCCTTGCAGCTTTCGCACCAGTTGGGGGAACTTTTGTGGCCATGCTCCTTGATTCAACTGCATCCTCATTAAGTGTAATCCCATGTCTGCAAAACATTGGGAAAAAGTTAGAAGACTTTCAGTTAAAATCATAGAAAACACAGTTGCAGACAGACTCTCTGATCCACTTGTTGAGTTACTGGATTGCTTTGGCGAGCTAGATTGGGTTCGCCGAAGGGGTTGGCTAAAAATTCTTGGGAAGTCGGCGATGGGAAGGGACGGTAGGTGAATCGCCGATAGCTTTCAGCGAGCAAGGGTCAGATCGCCTAAAGTTACAATGCAAAAATGGTTCAGGGGTGCAGACAATGGGCAATCAAGAAGAATTTTGGCGAGTCGCTGAGTGCTTTCGGTGACCTTAGGATTCTAGCCAAAAGGTACATAACCCAAAAACACATGATGCATGAAATTGGAGCTGAGATGGGGACATTCAGCGAACCACCGAGTGGTTCGGTGAGCTTGACCCAACTAGCCAAATGACCCAACGTACCTACTTCCAACCCAACTTCTCGAATTCAACCCCGCAACCCGAAAACGAAATCAAAGCATTCACTAGCTAAATTAAAGAAAGTCCCATTAGACTTATTACCCTGGGATACTCAGACTTATCCGGGCTAAACTAGGCAACATGCAAGAACAACCCCACAAAATTTAATCTATTTCAAAGCGCCAAATAAAGGGATTTCATATTCAAAACTATATGGGCAAGATTTTCAAATTAAAATAGGTAATCAAAGAAATTAATCCTAACAGAGATCCCCAGCACACATCAACAAGATAAGATTATTTGGATAAGACTACAAAATTGTTAAAAATTAAATCGGGGTTTGGACAACCAACCTTTAATGCCGAATAATCATGACTGAAATGTTGGGCGGCAAACTTATCCCAATCCGAGCACAACTCAACGAATTAAATATAGTACAAATGCAAAAATATAGAGAATAACATGTGGGTGTGAGTTTGTAAAGCTTTAAAGATAGGGAAAGTGAAGGAGTTTGAAAAGAAAAACCTTAGGCTTAAAAGCCATAGAGTTTTTGCCTATTCGGCGACATTAGGCTTACTCGCCGATTCGCTCAGCGAAGCGCCGAGTAGACACTCCCCTCACTTATTTTTACAGGACTTCCAGTTAATTTGGAGATTCAAACGATGGACTATATCTGAGTCACCAATAATTTTGTAGGCTCGCTAAGTTTTACAGACTCCAAGTTAAATTTGTCTTGAGTCCAACGGTGGTAAGTCAGTGTGGCCGACCTCTTCGGTGATGCACCGATTTGACCTTTTTCTTACTAATCTCCCTCTTTCCGAACACTTTCCACACTTTAACCTGCACAACGAACACACCATTATTCCAAAGTAAAAATAGAAAACAAATAAGAAAACTTGGTTTGCCTCCCAAGCAGAGCCTTAGTTAACGTCGGAGAACGATGCAAGTCCACCTTCAAAATTCATTCTTGGGGTTAGCCATAGTACCACTAGGCAAACCCCCTTGTCGTCTTGGTTTGAGATGAGACGATATATGACACATTTGGGTCTCGAACTGGTTGATCGACACTATATGGGAGGTGACGATTTGGCTAAGGGTAGACACACCTTTTTTCATTTTATTTAAAATCTTGTCGGACCCTTCAAGTTGGTTAAGGATACGAGAAAACATATCCTCAGACTACCTACTTTATGAATCCTTTGGCTATAGGATTCCGGTCCCTCCATTCTCTGTCATGATCTTTCCAACCTTTATCTCTGCTCCAACCTTAGTTACCACCCTGCCTCGGGTAGTTTGAACGATAACCACCACCTTGGTTGGCTAGGAAATTCACCTCTTCATTTTACAAAGCCTCAAACTTTGCCTCCTTAGAAGTAGCACAACCGACCCCCATGGCATTGGCACCTTGACCACCAGCCCCCATGAAATTTTTAGACAAAATGTCAAGTTGTGTCATGATCTTGGCCATGTTTTGGTCTCTCTCATGGTCTTTATCCAGCTGCTCTTTGGTCAATTTGATCGTGAGAGGAGAGACCTGATCTTCACGGGTGTACCAATCCCAATGGATTGTAGTCATGTCATCCAAAAGTTAGGTTACTATCACATAGGGTTGCTGCATCAAACCTCCAGGCAAAAGTTGGTCAGCAATACCTTTGTTTACCGCGTCAAAGCTTGGGTAAAAATAGTACAGTAAAATGTTGTCGGGTAAACCATGAGTTGGGCATTGTAGCACCAACTTCTTGAATCGCATCCAAGTCTCATGGATTGGCTCACCCTCTAGACGTTTAAAGCTCATGCTATCCCGAAGAGTCATTATCTTCGAAGGAGGGAAAAATCGAAGTTGAAATGTGGTAACCAATTCCTCCCACAAAGTGATTGACTCTCGTGGTGATTCAGACAGCCACTTGCAAGCTCCTCCGATTAGAGAGAACAAGAACAACCTTAATCGGACCGACTCTTTCGAGATATTCTTGAAAGAGAAGGGTTCACAAACATCAACAAAATTTATAATGTGCTCATGGAGATCCTCATGACCTAAGCCACCGAAAAGCCCCTTCAATTGCAAGAGCTGCAACATAGTACTTGTGATGTGGAACACCGCATTCCCTTCACTCGGAGTCAAAAGAATGGTGGAAATACCACACATAAGGTGGGTGTCATTAGCATTAGGATCGTTGACATCATTAAGAATAACAATGTCTTCTTGGTGGCCCACTTGGATACTATTGCTGCCATTAGCACTCATGCTTCCTGTTTTTAACACACAACAGGCAAAAAAAAACTAAAAATATTGTAAGTCTTACTATAACTAACAAGAACAATTTTTAACTTAACTAAATATTCTCAAGTGACACCACTCCCCGGCAGCAGCACTATTTTGATTGACGTATCCAAATGCTTCATACAATATTAAGCGTCCACGATAGTTCAATAGTAATATAAGCCAACTACTGAGTTAGGGTCGAGTCCTAAGGGAGCGGTTCGTATTCAAAAATAAGTCAAAAAGTAAAAATATGCTCAACGTAATCATAGTTAAAAACATTTACGAAGAAAAACATGATAATTTAAAGGTTGACAAAAGTGTAGTAAACTAAAAAGTGCAAATAATATGGAAATATGAATATGGAGACAAGATTCTTGGGATGTGATTGGATTATGGGCAAAGGTAAACAATCGGGTAATTGAAATTAATAGTAAACCGCTTCAAATTAGTTATTAAGCTAGACTTTAGTGGGGGTAAACTTTCTCTCGAACAATTTACTCCGAATTAAATTGGTTTCTCTCGAACATCAATAAGCTAAAATGAAGCACAACCTTCGTTTTAGTCCATTCACTCTCTCGAACTGAATATGTCGAAAAGGGATTAGAGTTCACACTGTCGAGCTGAACCCAAGAAAACCCAATACCCACAGACTATCAATTCAGTAATCTTTGTTTTAAAACATCTCTCTCGACCAAGCCAAAAACACGAAGTTAAGATTCTATTTGCAACTACAACCCATTAAATTCACCAACAATTACTGAATGAAATCACTTTTGAAGTGCGAATAAACTATCAATTAGAAATACCCAACAGTTAATTCAACCCATAATCATATAATCACATAATCACACACAAAGGATTGGGGTTTTAGCTAGACATAGTAAAAAGATAGAAATTGATACCGAAAAGTGTTTCCATCAACTGGGTACGATTAATATTGTCTTTACAAATGTCTAAGATGAAGAATCTTCAATACCCACTTCCAATATCTTCGAAGTGGAAATCTTAAAAATCTTCAAAGTTAAGGAAAAATATCTCCAAAAAAGACTAAGTTCTAAAACTGAATAATAAACTTGATATTCTAAGATTTTATTCCTCCTAAAATAAAAATTCAAACAAGTATTTATAGTTGTCAAAAAGTGTGCTGCGAAGGATCACTCGGTGTAGTAAATCGGTATCACCAATCCACTCGACGATCCACCCTTTAATCAATTGTATCACCATTTTGCATTTCCCTTCAGAATCCTTAAATTTTTGTAACTTTGGGCGATAAGGCACTGCATCGCGGAACTGTTCGTTGGCTCGCCGACTGCTCCTTTCCATCGCCGACTTAATTTTCTCCTTCAGGGTTTCGCACACTGCAACATTAGGTGAGACGAAGGCCATTCGATGACTCACCTAATAGGTTAGGTGATCCTCAGGCCTTCTTTTCTTCGTTCTTTTGGATGCCTTGTTTCTTTTTTGCACAATAGTGTCCATGCGTTGTTTCTAAGTCCAAATACATGATATTCAAGGATACATTAGTTATTGAGACAAAATATACATTTTAGGACACTAAATCTATTAAAATAAAACCAAAAATGAGTCCAAATCATGTACTTATCATTCAAACATAAAAAATTAGAACCCTAGCTTCAGGCTCTATTTAGGTCTTCTAGTTTCCGGGGCATTACGACACCACACCACGGTAGATTGAGGCTAGTGTTCCAATTGTGA
Organism: Solanum gracilifrons; assembly: GCA_029582605.1. Taxonomy (NCBI): domain Eukaryota; kingdom Viridiplantae; phylum Streptophyta; class Magnoliopsida; order Solanales; family Solanaceae; genus Solanum; species Solanum gracilifrons. The sequence goes on along the minus strand of JAJOOH010073359.1, from coordinate 11,280 downwards.
AGAAGGACCTGAACATGGCTGCCAGATGCTAGTTCTGGTTTATTAGCAGGAATCTTATGCCTTCACATAATGAATCTATACTTTGGCACCTAAAAGCTGTGTGTTTATTCTCTATCATGATAGAGATAGACTGAATATAGGTCTACTCATCGAGCATTAGATGACGATGTGGGTCAAGCAGAGTCAGCCATGTCTCCTCTTTTCGGTGTTGAATATTTAGTTGTGTAGGCGGGCTTGTGGTTTGGTGGTTGCAAACACAGATGGGGAAGTTCTTCCCACATCCTTTACTGACATTCAAAAGATATAGGTTGATTATATGAGGGATGAGGATGATCAAATGAGATTTGAACCGGTAGATACGTCCTTCATAGTCGATATTGCCTATTGAGGCAATACTTTCCCCTTAGGCCAGTGATCCTACAAGTACCCATGGTCCATCTACTCCTGCCCCTTTTAGTACATCTATAGTCCCCCCTCCAAATACTTTTACTTCTTCCCAACCCCCTATCACCGAGGCCATGCTATAAAAGATGGGCCATCTAGCTTAGTCTACTGATGTGTGTGCCTCCCAGGTAGAGGCCGTTGTACCAAGGTTGATCGAGTGGGCAATTGTTTCTGCCTTGGCCTCAATTAGGGCTGAGTTGATAGAGCAAGGGTGTTGATAGATGCACATGGGCTTGCACTGGATACCCTTATGGTGAGGGTAGATGTTTGTCAGCTGAGCCGAGTTGATTTTGATGTTATGACAGCCTTGAAGGCCTATATAGTTGGGCTGAGGAGAATGTTGATGAGCTAAAGTCCACCAATATTTCTATGATATTCGGTATAGTAAAGATCCCAAGGTTTCGAGTGTAGATTTCCCAGCTAGTTCTGAGATTCCTGCATCTGCTACGATCGAAGATATGTCTATGGATAAGGTTGATGTTGAGTCTGAGACTGAGACCGATGAGGAGGATCTGGGTGTTCGTGACACAATAATTTATGATGAATTGGAGGACCTTTAGGGTGTTACAGTCTAGTGAGCTGTAAAAGCTTCTTTGCGGGATACCGCAATGGTGGGCTCAAATGGAGCAAAGGATGTTGTAAAGTCGGGCAGTGATGCCCCGAAAGATTGAGTCACTCACATGAAGAGTTCACCCCATCTGGCAGGATGATTCATTTGACCCTCTCTGTTATTTTTAGACTAGTTTTATTATTTTTTTGCGCATTTGGGGACAATTGCTAGATTACTTTGGCGGGGTGAGGTATTTTCATACTCTCCTCTTTTGGGATGTTTATGGATATTCTATGTTTATGAATGCTGATTTTTGTTGATATATCTTTATTGTTTCTAATCCATTGTATTGGTCCTCTATTTTAAAATGTTGGAATGATTGGCTTTGAATCGATTTAAAAAATTTCCACCTCTTGATGTGTTTGAATGTGGTTGTTCTATTGCAATTTTGAATGTCGGTTTTGATCAATACTGATTAATTGAATAGTTATCTCGATTGAATGACATCAGTGTACGGCTCCAATGAGGGAAATTAAGTTACATAAGTCATATGTGAACTCCTAGCTCATTGTGACTAGCCGATTGTTGAGTTGTTCTGTTGTGATGATTGTTGCATAGTAGCTGAAAATTATAGAGTCTTGTTTGATAATTTATCGAATGCCATGCGTGGTGATATTTTCTTGAAACATGTGCTTGGTAATGTCATGACCCGATAGCACCCCTTAGTCGTAACACGACGTACTCGACCCCGAAGGGGTCTTATACAAGCCTCATAGCATTCATTCATCACATAGATCATAAAAATAAGACGGAATTAAAACTTTTCATTTAAAACCATGCGATTCAAAACATTAATTTAACAGTCTTTCAAAAGACACAGCGAAAGACCAAGTCTCACACGACAATTTTAGACAAATTATTAAACAAGATAGGGTCACGGACCTTTTCAATTGAAGTCTTAACAATAGTCTTAAAACATAAAGAAACTAGATACATAAAGTCCATGTCCTTGATCAATGAGGACATACAAAAAGATGTCTTGAGAGAACTCTAATCCCAAGCTTCAGTAGATAACGCAATCACTTGTTGGAACCTACACTTGCAGTAAAAATATAGAAGAATGGGTTAGCACACAAAATGTACTAAGTATGATGACAATGTAAAAACATGCTTTAAAAGGGACATTTTGGTTGGAAACCATGCATTATGCCACTTTTTAGAAATATCATGAACAATAGCATAAGATACATCAAGTACAAATATAATCATCATACAAGTCATAACATCACATTTGAACAATATCACCAGATAACTCTTTCCCTTCACATTTAGCCTTCACCTCAATTAACCCTCATGTTATACCTTGTGCAATGTATGGCTAGCGTCCCATACCACCATTCACACCAAGGCACTACACTAAGGTCACAAATAGTGAACTTACACTTTAGCCTTTTCATTTTCAATAATACTCATAAACAAGAGACCTAAACCTTTAACATGTTATTTCATTACATAAGGACAATCACCTAAGAGAACCCCTAAGTCTTACTTGTGTAATGTGCAAGTAGCATCCCATACTACTACTCACACTAACTACATCTTTGAAGTCACGATAGGCAATACACATTCAAATACAATAAGTCATAACATGGGAGTAACTCATAATACAATCCTAGTATAGCATGCATCATTACATTAGGCATTCAAATCAATACTCTTTATTAACTTCATTTAGAGGACTCTCATACAATAGTCATTAAGACTTAGAGAACTCACTTTAGCAATCTTGAATCCTACTCGTGCCATGCATGGATAGCATCCCATACTACTACCCACACATCATAGAGCTCCTCAAGAAACTATAATGCACATCTCACATGATGGGAATAACCGTTTAACCGACATAGACCATGAGAGCTAGATCATGGAATCCGATGTACTGTCCTACATCGTAAGGGTTGGTCTACTTGCCTAAGGTAAACCAATATTTAGCTTAAGTGGATCCACTAGCTATCCTATGTGGGCACATAGTTAAAGGACACAAAGTTTGCTATTATATACCCCGCCTCAACTCATCCATCTCAAGAGATTGCTACTAGAAACCCTTCCTCAACTCGCGTGAGAGCTTCCATCCCATTCAATATCCTCTCGGTGCTTAGCCTACATTCCCATAGAGTATTTTATCATTTATCACATTAAGGGATAAGATATTGTTACTAGACACCTCGCCTGAACTCACGTAAGGGTATCCATATCAACCCAACATTCTTTCATTGGATAGCTCATAGATTCAAAGATGAGAATAACCTTTCGTCTAAGAATCCCATTATCGTTCATTAGTGTAAGACCAAGAATATCCTTTCAATCAACACATCATTAGCATTAATTAGAGTACAATAAAGAAGCTTTCAATAAGTACTTCCTAATTAACATTATCATTGAACTTCATTCATTCTTTAAAGTGTGTGTGTATATGTGAGTATAGACTTTTACATAATCACCGTCATTCACAAGTGTTAATAGAGAGATAATATTTAATCCTAACACTATTTGCTTCTATACATGATCATCGTTCATTCCTTTAGAGCACACATGCTTTACATCACATTTATATATACAACATCATGATAATACTTTAACTATCCACACTATGACTTCAAGGACATCATCACAATGTTCATTATAAATAAACACCTCCACCTTTCAAGTGGATCAATATACAAAGTCAGTAAACACCTCCACCTTTCAAGTGGACCAACATTTCAAGCACAATTCAACTTTAACATGAGGTTAGGTCAAACTTGCCCTTTCAAGGCTATGATCACAAATCCCCTAGTCATGTCATTCTAAGTACGGGAGTCATTTATATGAGTTTTAACCCTTATACAACACTCCAAAACTCCACTACAACACCCTACAACACACTAGTTCGACTCACTAGTTTCAGAGCATTATAGTTGTGTCTTGACATTTTACCCCTAAATTCCTCAACCTTCACTCGTGAAGCCATCAAACATCATCTAACCTCACATCAAACTCAAATGCACACACATTAGGCTCTCGTTTCTCTAGTTTATTTTTAGTCATTATAGGTAATACCTAGAACTTGCCCCGTTAGTCGAATTGATTGACGTAAACAAACGATTGTGATGATCATAAGCAAAATTTGTGAAGAATGAACAAAAATTGACCTTATACCTCTTTATGACCACCTTGCGATAGTGTGAACCTAGCTTTGCACCAATTGAGCCTATCCATTTCTTTGGAAGAATGTTGTACAAGTTTGACCTCTTTGTAACATCACCTAAAACCTTCATGAAGTACTGGTTGGTTTGAATAGCCAACATAGGCCAAAAGTAGAAGTTGGAGGTGGTGAAAAAAAGGATATTCAAGAAGTGTGAAAAAATCGCCTTTGAAGGATCATGTTGAAAAAGATGGAATCCAAAAGCTAAAGTTGGGGGTGTGGTGAAAAAGGAGGATAGTCAAGAAGTGCGAAAAATTCGCCTTTGAAGGATTATGTTGAAATAGAAGGATGCCCTCCATGTTAAAAAAAGAAGAAAGAAGAAAGAAAAGAAAAATATGAAAATAAAAAAAAAATTGAAACAGAGAAGTGTTTGTTGAATAAAGCTAGTGAAATGAGCCAAAGAAATAGGGTATCCAATGAGTCACCCTTAAATTAATATAGGGTGGATTGTGAAAAAAATATAGTGTAAAAGAGAAGGAGAAAAAGTGAAATGCATACCATGCTTCCTGAAGGTAGACGTCACTACGCCAGAAAGATCATACCTTTACCCTCAACCCCGTTACAAGCCTTAAAAAGACCTTTGTGATCTTGAGTGAGCTGAAAATAATGTCGGTTGGAAAATAAGGGCAAGCCTATGGGTAGAGTTATGCATGTGTTTATCTTTAGAAGTATGAGAATTTTTTTTAATTCTGAAATTCTAAATTGTTGATGAGTTTTGTGTGAGCATGGAATCATTCTTGATGTGAGGGCATTTGAATTCTTTTGTTGTGCTTGAACTTGCATATGAAGCAAGCAATCTGAACTTGAGTTTTATTTGATGATGGTTAGTCAAATTTTAAAATTTAGAGCGCACAATTGAACATTGCTTTATTAGTTTGAGCCTTTTGTGTGCATTCATGTGGAGTTTTGAGTAGCACTGTTTGTAGACATCCTTATTGAACTGATTGATCTTGTGATTTACTTGAGAACAAACAAACTTTTAAGTTGGGGGGATTGATGAGTCTAGGATTTTGACTCATTTAGGATTATTATTCAATAAATTGGTGTCCTTGATGCCTATTTTGTGTTCTTTAAACTGATGCTTAAATGCAAATTTTTAGATAAAAGGGTGAATGAGCATTGCAAGGACATTATCGGGCAAAAAGGAGCGAAAAAAATGAAAATGGTTGAAGATAGTTGAAGTTGACCATCGCCAAAGTCACTCAGCAAATAGCCAAGTGGCGCTTCAGCTCGTCCAATGTTCTAGAGTGGCAGCCCTGGGGAGAAGCCAACTTGGTGATAGAATTTGACTTTCAGTGAATTGCCAAGTGGATCGGGAACAAAGATCTGAATATCCTAAACTTATTGGGTCTAAAGGATGATGAGTTAAGGCAAAATGGCATTAAGTAAGAGCAATTGGCGCAAAGCCGACTAGGTCAGCGATGATCGATTAAATCCGTTGAGTGACCCCGCAGGCCAAAATTTGGGAACGTATGGTTTTCAAAATAAGAAAAAGGGATGCTGCCATTGTTAGACTCTAAGTTTTAATTGAAAAAAATGTCTTTCTTTGTTTTGCAGTGTTTTCTACTAGAATTCAAGTTAGATTTTGGAATTGAAGTTAAATTATACCATTGTAAGTACGTGGATTTCATTACCCTGCTTATGGATAACGTAGTTGGTAATGTTTTCTTATTTTTCAATATGTGTGGATAAAATCCCATTCTTAGGGGTGTGATTATGTGCTTAATTGTCTTAATTAGCTTATAGGTGTTTGTAATTACTAATTTAATTGTTGTTTTTAAGTGGGTTCAATCGGTAATTGAATTTTAACTAATGAATTGTAGTTGCAAATGCATGTCTAGTCTAGTATTCTATGCTTTCTTGAGAAAGAGGTTTTAGATTTAAGATTATCAATTGATGATTGTAGTAATTGGGTTGTCATGGGTTTTGCTCGAGAGAGTGAATCTTAATTCGATCCGACCTATCTAGCTCGAGAGAGTAGATAAATTTAGGTTTTGGGTTGTTCATAGTGAGATACTTGTTGAGGTTTGAGAGAACTCACTTGATTCGTGACAGTTGATCAAGAGATGACTATTACATCTAAAGCCTAGCCTACCTACTAAGATTCAATGACTTTTGGTAATTAGTAATCGCCCATATAGCGAAATTGGCAATTAATCGGTCACATTCCCAAGTATCCCCATTCAACTAGAATACTCCTCTGTTTTTCAACCCCTTAGATTTAATTAAATGAATTCGATAATTTCTATTCCTACAACCTTTTAGAATACGTCTATCACTTCATAATTGAATTCTTGACTGTATTACTCCCTGTGGGATCGACCCCAATTCCTCGTTGGGTTTATACTAGATTGCAATCACCTAAACTAGTATTGGATGAAGTGTAGTTAAGCGTTATCCGTTAGGAATACTAAGTGGCTTATATGGGGATATCTTGGGGTCTTATACGTCATGTTATGCCTAGGGGGTACCTTGGGTCATGAAAAACTTGGTAATCAGCGTGTAAGGTTTAGAAAGGTCCGAGGATGTCTCATAATCCACGTCAAGTAGAGTCTTGTCCATGAGTGTGAATCGCGCCACATTTATGAATGAGAGGCTACAAGACGTTTAGGAAACTCCACTTCTTCATTACTCTAAAGTCATGCGATAAAGGGTAACTCTATAAGGTCTCTCCCTCCTAATCCTTATTTGATGCTCTACTGGATATGGCTACTTGAAGAGCTTATGCTTGAAGTAATTGGAGGGTGAATATGGAACAAAAACCTCTTCCTCAATCTCCTCAAACTACTTAACCTCCAGTCGACCCTTCAGCCAAGCAAGTGACTAATGCAAAATTTTGGACTGCTTTTCAAGTATTGGCTCAAGCCACGATAGCCCAAGAAAAAGGGAAGGTGGCAATTATAGTGAACCTAAATCTTGGTACACCAAAATCCTCTTAGATTTCATTGTGTTAGGGTTGAGAAAGATCCCCAGGAAGTCATTGGTAAAGTCTACAAGGTGTTAATGATCATGGGAGTGACCCAGGTGGAAAATGCGTAGTTGGCCGCTTATTAACTTAAGGATGTTACTCAAATTTGGTTCAATAAATGAAAAGAAAGTAGACCAGAAGCTGCATGTCCTCTCGATTGGGAGAATTTTAAGGTTGCTTTCCTTGATAAGTTCTTTCCCCTTGAGATAAGAGAGGCAAAAGTGCTTGAGTTCATCAGCCTTCGTCAAGAAAGCATGAGGTTGAAACAATATGCTTTGAAGTTCATCCAACTGTCTTAATATGCTCCTACAATGGTTGTCGATCCTAGGGAAATGATGAATAAGTTTGTTTCTGGGGTGTCTGAAATGGTGGTTAAACAATTTTGCACCACCATGCTTGTTTATGACATGGAGATTTCTCATCTCATGGTTCATGCTAACAAGATCAAAGATGAGAAACTTAAAGAAAAGTCTAGGGAGACAAATAGGGCTAAAACTGGTGATGGTAATTTCTCACATGCAAGGTCTGATGGACAAAGTCGTTCTAGATTTCGACAATCGTTTCCGGTCAAGGTTCCTCCATTGCTTCTCCTATGTTCAATAACGAGAGGGTGTCTAACCCTAAGATTCAAGGAGAGTTTTGTAGTGGATCTTCATTGCCTATGTCAACTTATGCTAGGTATGCCTAGAAGCACGATGGTAAGTCTCTAGCAAGCACGGATTGATGCTTTGGTTGTTGTAAAAATGGTTATAAGATGAGGGATTGCCAATTCTTACGGATAAAGGAAGAGAGGGAAAACAAGCTCCTCCTAGTGGTATAGGTTTAAATGGTCCTAAGAAACACATATTCTATGCACTTAAGACTCGTGGTGAAAAAGAGGGTTCTCCCGATGTGGTTACGAGTATTTTGAAACTCTTCCGAGTTGATGTTTATGTTTTACTTGATCTTCGTGCTACCTTGTCTTTATTGGCACCGTATGTGGCTATGAGGTTTGATTTTCTTTTGGATGTGTTGTTACATCCTTTTTCTGTCTCAACTCCTGTTTGTGACTCTATTGTGGCAAAGAGGGTCTTTAGAAAGTTTCCTGTCTCCTTGTCACATAGAGTTACTTTTGTTGACTTGGTAGAGTTTGATATGGTAGATTTTGATGTTATCCTTTGAATGGATTGATTGTATTCTTGTTATGCTTTTGTTGATTGTAGAACTCGTATGGTCAAGTTTCGTTCCAGAATGAGCCTTTCCTAGTGTGGAAAGGGGGAAATTCTATCCATAAGGGTCAGTTTGTCTATTGTCTTAAAACTAGAAAAATGTTTGCTAAGAGTTGCATATCCGATCTAGTGAAGGTTACATATGTGGATTTCGAAACCTCTACTCTTGAGTTTGTCCCCGTCTTTAATGAGTTTTTGGAAGTATGTTCATATGATCTACCCGATATTCCTCCATAAAGGGAAATAGACTTATGTATTGACCATCTCCAAAATACGCATTCTATATTTATTGATCCTTACCGCATGGCTCAAGCAGAACTAAAGGAGTTTAAAGAACAATTGAAATATTCGGTTGAACAAGATGGTTCTGTTCGTGTGTGTATATACTATAGACAATTGAATAAGGTTACCGTTAAGAATAAGTATCTTTTCCCAAAGATAAATGATCTATTTGACCAACTTCAAGGATCCAGTTATTTCTCTAAGATTGACCTCCGGTCGAGTTATCAACAATTAAGGGTATAGGAAAATGATTTTCCGAAAACGGCTTTTGGAAACCGATATGTTCATTTTGAGTTTTTGGTTTTGTTTTTTGGTTTGACTAATTCTTCAGCCATTTTTATGGATTTGATAAATAGGGTGTTTTGACAATATCCTGACATGTTTGTTATTGTGTTCATTGATGATATATTAATCTATTCGAGAAGTGAGGATGATAACATCAATCATCCTCAGATTTTGTAGCAAGTTCTCAAGGACCAACAACTCTTTCCAAAGTTTAGCTAATGTGAGTTTTGGCTACGGTCCATAGCTTTTCTTGTAACGTTGTTTCAAGTAAGGGTATTGAGGTAGATTCTAGGAAGACGAATGTGGTGAAGAGTTGGCCTATATCTCTATCCCCTGAAATATTAGAATTTTCTTAGATTTAGCTTGTTGTTACAAAAGGTTTGTTTAGGGGTTTTCTTCCATTGCTTCTCCATTGGCAGCTTTGACTTAAAATAAGGCTAAATTTAAATGGTCTGATGCATGTGAGAAGGGTTTTCAAGAGTTGAAGGATGGATTGACTTCCACTCCGGTGTTTACCTTACCGGAAGGTATTGAGGATTTTGTTGTTTATTGTGAGTCCCTGAGAATTTTGCTACGATGTGTACCTATGCAAAATATAAAGGTTACTTCCTATTCTTCGAGGCAACTTAAGGTTCATGAAACAAATTATCCTACCCATCACCTTTAACTATCTGCTGTTGTTTTCGCCATAAAGATTAGGAGGCACTATTTGTATGGTTTTCATGTCGATGTTTTCAAAGACCATAAGAGTTATTAAAGGACTATGATATGAGTGCTCTATATCACCCCTATAAGGTAAATATGGTAGTTGATTCTCTTAGTCGATTATCTATGGATATTGCTTCTCATATCGAAGAAGATAAGAAGGAGTTGGTTCGAGATATTCATAGGTTGGGCCGGTTGGCTGTTCAGTTAGTAGACTCCGCCAAGGGTGGTGTTCTGGTAAAAAATGATTCATAATAATCTTTTTTGGCGGATGTGAAATCCAAGCAAGGTCTTGATCAAACTTTGGCTGAATTGAAGGAAGCGATACTTAACAAATTCGTTGAGCCTTTCTTCCAAGGGAGAGATGTAGTGCTTAGATATCAAGGTCACTTGTGCATTCCAAATGTTGATGACTTGAGGGAACAAATATTTTTAGAAGCTCGTAGTTCTCGGTATTGCATTCACCTGGGAGCAAGCAAATTATACAGTGATGTAACACCCCGACTTTTCAAAACGTCTAAATTAACTCGTATCTTCGTGGAAAGACAAGGAGGGTGAGTAATAAATTAAGAATGATGTGGTATGTCCTATTTTAAGTGTTCAAGTGTTGCATCTCAATTTTTGAAGTAAGGTAAGTCGCAAAGTAAAAGTTGGCAGAAGTTATCGTAAGTTCCTTCTTAAAGATTTCTCTGAAATTTGGGTCAAATGTCTTGGAGGTTTTCTCCCAATCTATAAAGAGTTATGGGGCCCATAAACTATCCAATCGAAGGTCTACGAGTCTAGTTTCCAATGCATCAAACCGTTCATTCATACGACTTCATAATAGAGAGATATTCGTATTTTTGTGGGACTGCGCAAGTTGTATATATCTTCGTCTTCGAGTTTTTTATTCATTTTAAGCTAAATATACAGAGAAAACATAGAAACCCATTTTTAGGATCAAGTGAAATATATATTTTCTCGACGTAAGTCCTTGACGAAAGTTGTTCTATGCGTTGGGCTCATTATCGTGGTATAATTTGTTTTATCGATTGCGTAGCATATCACATTTTAGTGTTGGGACAGCAGGGGTTTGAATATATATTTGAAGGTTTTGAGGTGAATTACGAACCTAAGATCGAGGTAAGACCCTTCTTTCATTGACTCTAGCTTTTATAAGCAGCAAATAGCAATTTGCGACGGAAATACATATCTTTTATTGTATTGTCATGGTATCTTTTATTTTATGTGTTGATTATGGTCCTACCTTGTTGTAGTATCGAGGGAGTTATGAGTTAAAGTCTTTAGGCTACGTGAATTTAGCGAAAATGGTATGTTAAGGCTATTCTCTTCCGATGGCATGTTTCCTTAAAGCTTAGGAGCAATATAATTGAGTTGTTATCGTTGTTATACTTATAGCCATTATTGTTGATTGTTGGCTGCTCGAGTGCGTATAATCCTCTCTTATCGAGATTCTTATTCAGTAGTAACATTCGTATGTGGGACACGACTTAGAGGCTATTTGTATAGGTTGCCTATAACTAAATTGCTCACTTTTAGCTGTTGGATTGTTATTGTTGCCTTGGGCTATTGTTGTTAGCTGCAGGAATGTGAT
>JAJOOH010073345.1:0-29064 GCA_029582605.1 Solanum gracilifrons | reverse complement strand
CGAGAGAGTGTTCTATAGATTGAATTAAACTTGAATCTATTATGAATTAAGCAAGTAAATCAATCAGAAGAGTGAATTAAGAAAGAATTTAAACAAGTTATCAAATCATAACAAATCAACCAACAAACTGCAAAAAAGAATTAAACTTGTATTAAAAGTGTATTACAATGTATTAAAGTTGAATTAGAAGAGTGAATTAAGAATAAAGTTAAACAAATAACTAAGGAAACGACGAGAGAGTGTTCTATAGATTGAATTAAACTTGAATCTATTATGAATTATCCAAGTAAATCAATCAGAAGAGTGAATTAAGAAAGAATTTAAACGAGTCATCAAATCATAACAAATCAACCAATAAACTGCAAGAATGAATTAAACTTGTATTGAAAGTGTATGAAAGTTGAATTAGAAGAGTGAATTAAGCTTGAATTTAGCAAGTAACTAATGACATGCAATCGAATTTAAACCTTCTAACCTTTCAGACTTCAAAAACTTTCAAACTCATCTTTCTGCCCGATCTTGATTCATCTCGAAATTGATCACTAAATACACATTGTTGAAGGTTAGTATAGCCGAGAAAGAGAATTAATCTTGAATTAAGCAAGTAACTAATGACATGCAATTGAATTTAAACCTTCTAACCTTTCAAACTTCAAACTCAACTCTCTGCCCAAACTTGATTCATCTCGAAATTGATCACTGAATACACATCGCCGAAGGTTAGTATAGCCGAGATAGAGAATTAAGCATGAATTAAATAAGTAACTAAGACATGCAATCGAATTTAAAGCTTCTATCCTTTTAAACTTCAAAAAACTTCAAATTCAAATCTCTGCTCGACTTGATTCGTCTCAAAACTGATCACTGAATACACTTCTCTGAAGGTAGTATAGCCGTATTTGTGAAGAAAATTGTGAGTAAGAAGTGGCGAGAGAAAATCGCACCAACGAGAGAAAATCGCAGCGGTGAGAGAAAATTGGGAGCGAAAGATGGAAAGAACGAAGTGAATTTAATTTAATTCAGCCAAATTGTCATATATGGTTAAAAAAATAATGTTGACAAATATAGTAAATATTTTTAAAAAAGTATACAGTTAAGTGATTTTCCCCTCTAACAATTTGTCAAAATAATTGACCTTGATCCATTTAAATCAAAATCAGTTGCTGGTCATTTCATTGGGCTTTTGGTCCCATTTTTTCCGCATGGACCTGCTAGAACTACCCTTTGGGCTTTGGCCCATCTTTTCTTTGAAATTCTGGGTATACGTTCATCATATACAACTAGAGGTTGTATTTATCCCTATTCCTTGTGTATCGGGTTGTATACAAAATGTAATCAACCTAAATCAGCTTACGAACACCTATTGTTCGATTTCCAACCCTACATAGACCTGTTCCGATTCAAATAAAAGAATTTTTTAGGGGCGCATGGCCCTCTCGATATACAAAGGGAAGAAATATTGAGTTCAAGATGAACTTGAGGCATCTTTCAAGCAAAAAATAATATAAATAATAAACAACAATATTTGTTTACAATGAAGATAACAAAGCAATTATACAATTCTTGTAAACTAAATAAAAATTTGACCTCAAATAGGCTCCAATAACAGTGAACCAAGGTTAAATGAGTCTAATCAAGGCTTAATACAACACTCAATATATGTGAAGATCATGTAAGCTAACAATTAATTAAATTAAATTTTCAAAGGGAAAAAGAGAGAAACAGTGAGACATTTGAAAGAGCCAGTGACTATCATATGAAGAAATATCAATGAACGGATCATTAAAATTCTAAAGGACAAACCATTCCAACTATGAATCTACACTCAACTACAATAATTATGAGAAACACATTTACCACATATCGCTGCTAAAGATAGCTCACATATTTAAGGAGAAGAAGCAACTAGGATCAGAATTTTATCACTTATATTAACCTTTAGCATTTAATAAATCAATGTTAAAAATAAAATAAGCTAGTGATTACCAAAGTAAGCAAATAAACTAAATATTACTATTAACAACTATTGAAACATGCTGAAATAGAGGAAGAAACTGAAGCTAGATGGAGAGTTGCACATTTATAATTCTATATGCTTCCAATCTATCGAAACATATTAAAAGTACGCATGAGACTCACATAGATTTCAAGCAAAAAAGAAGGGCAGATTCACTCGATATCAAAGAGTAAATATATGAGGTAAGCAAATGAATATGCCCATGATATCCTTCACACACCCCATAACAAAATGAAGGGTAATGCAAACTTACTTAAAGCATATTATCAAGCTAAAACAAATATCAACAGTACCTAGCCCCAAGAAATAAAACATTGTCCACGTATTCCAAAATACAACACCTTAAGAGACGAAAAGCATAAACAATAGACAACAAACTTGAAGAGAAAAACTAGAAACAAATTATATAAAATCTGGAAAAGGAAAACAAAACCTACATTTCAAAATACTCAACAAAAAATCCAAGTAAAGATTCACAACGAGCTATGACAAATAAAATAATGAACATAAAATCGTGACACCTTGATTCTTTATCGAAACTTGAGGTGAAAAAACAAAAAACATGACGTCGAACACAAAACATTAATACAGAGTAACGATGACCAGGAACAAACTAAAGTGAATAAAGCATTTCAAAAACTGATCACAACAAAGCTATGAAAACTAACACAATAAGAATAGAAATATCCCGAAACAAGGGATTTCAGATAAGGATTGGGCTCTTTTGAATTCCAAATTATATGCAAGGACGAGTGACAGCTAGTTCGTGTACCATTTTAAACAAATTCTTCAATAATTTGAACGAATCGCTGAGGAGAGTTGAGATTGCTCCACCTGGCATTGTTCTCATACGAATTGAGACAGGACGTTGAGGAAAAAGATTAAGATATCGTACTAGGTACGTTGTACGTGCCCGTGACACCGGGTATCTGCGCTGCTTCCCATGAATTGGCACTCGTTGTTGTACACCGTGTACTTCTCTTGATGTTGTTACTTCTAAGAGTTGAATTTTGAAATTGTGTTGATGCCGTTGGATGCTTCATTTAACGATGGAGATATGGAGAGAAATAGATGGGCTAGCCGAGTGTTTTGTTGAATTGGGTCAGATATTAAGAGTTGGGCAGCGCAATTGTGCTAGTTGTTACTGGTAAGAATGAAGGAAAACGGTCCAAAATGTAATCTTTAGAGTTAAAGGAAATGTAAAGAGTGGGTAAAATTGTAATTAAAAATATAGCTAAAATGGGTTACAATTATAACTAATTGGAATTCAGAATTTAATCAATTTGAACTTGATTGACCAATTGGTTTAAAACATGAATAAGATGAATTGTTATTTATTAATAAACAAGCTTCTAATCTTAAAAAAATAAAATAATTAAACTTAATTTAACTAAATAATTCAAAATATAACCATTATTTAAGCTAAAGTAAATTAATAAAATATTTAACTAAAAAAATGAAATGATTCAAATATTTATAAAATATACAAGTTATATACAAAATTATATAAAAATAGATATTATTTTAAAATATAATAAAAATGACTACAATCACTCTAAAGGCTTAAAAAATATTTTGAATTTTCATAAAACTAATTATTCCAAATCGTTTGAAATAAAAGAAGCTGGAAAATTAATTCCTATAGTGGAGGGTCAAAATTTGGGCGTCAACAATTGTCCCTCATTTGACTTGGATTGATGAATAAAATTCGAGGAAAATGAAATTGACAAATTCAATTTTGACCGATCACATCTCCATCTCTCAGAAAAAGGCTTTGGTAGGGACTGGGAATTATAGCCGAACCTTTGAATCTAGGTTGCTACACATCTCAGGCTATATGAGAATTCATGCCACTTGTAGTTCGATATGCTTTATTTGACACACGATTAAGAAATAATTTAAAAGCTATCCTCATATCAAATTTTGGAGAAATCTAAATGCTCGGGAATAAGATTTAAGAGAGAATGTCAGAGTATAGCCGAGTTTTCAACATTGATCCCGCCTATTTATTCCTCAACCTTAGGAATACGACTTTTTGTAGTTCGACTTAATCTTTTTAAAAGGAAATCTAGTATGCAAGATAATTGGAAAGAGTGACAAAGTAAGTTGATAATAAAAAAGAGGCTTGAAATATCTTATCCATGAATGTGGTGCACTTCACACCCATAATTAAGAACTTACACCGACATAATTTCCAAATCTCATGGTACATTGTCACTCGAATTGTAAAGTTGTCTCCAGTGCAAACCAAAGTCTTCGTGATGCGAAACTAAAATCGATAATCATAAGGAAAAACCCATATGCCTTTTAATAGCGGTGTGGTTTGATTGTGGTGGAAGTCGCTCCTCCCCTCGCGTCCTAAGATTTTGGCATTCTTCTTTGAATTAAGTCCTAGTTCGTTGATAAGAAAAAGTTTCACGTTGTGCTTTATCCTTTTCGATGTCTTCCGAACTTGCGGTTTGTTTGAGAATTAATCCTTTTGGATGCTCTCGACAAAGACTGAGATAAAACTCATCAGTATAAAATATAATTCAAATGGAGAGATGGTATCTTTACTAGGTCGACACTTAGTTGCTCTCTTCAAATACTTTGCTTCAACTTCTTTCTATTTGGTGTAGAGAAAATAAAGCTTAAATCTCATATTTGCAATATAATCCTTCAATGTACTCTTCTTCTGATATCAAATTAATAATAAATAGACTGATGTTATATGTTGATGGCTCTCTTGATGATGTTCTTGCTTATATCAAAGTAATAATAGATAGTGATGATGCCTCACTGGGCAATGATAATGATAAAGATTTTCTTGCGATGGAATGAAGTTGGTGCCTCACTACGCAATAAAGATGATTCCTCACTAGGCAGTGACGATGATGATGACTTTCTTGTGCTGAATGAAGATAATTCGTCACTGGGCAATGACAATGATGCCTCACTGGGCATATAGCTGAAATGACTTTCTGGTGCTAAATGAAGATAATGCTTCACTAGGCAATGCCAATGATGCTTCACTGGCAATGAGCTGAAGATGAATTTCCGGTGCTGGATGAAGATAATGCCTCACTGGGCAATGATGATGATGCTCACTGGGTAATGAGCTGAAGATATGACTTTCCGGTGCTTGATGAAGAGAATGCCTGATTTGATAATACAATATAAATGACTCTCTGGGTGAAGATATTATCATGCTCGATAATACAATGTAGATGAATATCCTCCTAAATATTTCTAGCTACTGGAAAATGATAATATTGCTTTTCTTCAAGGTTTTTTTTTGTTCCATCTTCTAACACTTGTATGTCCATTATGGATCTCGCCTTGCTGGGAATTTTAGAGAGATAATGCTACTCACATTCCAAATTTCCTTTGTATTAGAAGAAAAAGGTTACTTCCAAGTGTCATGTCATGTTAAGCTTAATGAATGCCTTTAAGTCAATGCTTCGAGGTTTATCTAATAACTTGTTAAAAAGATTCTTAAGACTCTTGAAGCTCGCATAATCTGACTCTTGGAATGTGAAGATTGTTGAAGTTGATTTCTGATCTCATAAAGGTGTTGAGGATCATTTTAAGTTACTTTCAAGCTCCTGATCAAGTAAGAGGTGTTCAAAGTTGTCTTAAACTTCTGATGAGGCCTCATGAAATTTCTTCTGTCATCTTCAGAAATTTATTTCCCTGTGAAATGCCTTAGCGTATCTTGAATTGTCAATGAATGAATCATGGAATTTTGAGATCTAAATTTTTTTGTCCCAGTTGCACTTCTTAATGAACCTTCAGTCCTGACTTGTTGGGGATATCTTCTTCTTGAGAATTTTTGAGTCCCTCTCAAAAAAATTGTCCAAGTTTCTATTGTAAAGAAAAATAAAAATCTTATGGGAGATATAATCAAGCCATTGTGGTGCCTATGTATTTAGTTGAGGTATGAATATGGTTAAGTGTAATTCCCCTCTCGAGGTTTAACAGAAATAGGAAACTTTTATAAAGAAGAATCTGAGGCCTACACAGGCCACTACGTATCTCATTCTTGAGAATTAAGGTCAAACATAGTTTAAGTAAAAAGGAAATATTGCAAAGGGATAAAGGTGTGACCGAGGCTGACATAGGCCGCCTATGTATCTCATTCTTACTAATTCAGGTCAGACACAATTCATTACAGAGGGATAAAATTCTTAACAAAAATGATTAGAAGAAAAAATGAGTAATTACAAGGAAAATAAAGAAATACAACCTAAGCCTTCACACATAATATATCTTGACCGCATCTAAATTGATTGATCTCAATCATTCAGTGCCATCCATCTCAGATAAGATTAGGGGACCTTCGGATAGCACTTTGCGAAGCATGTATTGACCTTTCCAATTTGGTGTAAAATTCCCTTTGTACTTATCCTGATGGGGAAAATGCATTTGATAATTAATAAACCAATTTCAAATATCCTGGCCCTTACCGTTTTGTTGAAAGTATGAATCATTCTTCGTTAATACAGTTGACCATGGCAAATTGCAACTATTCTCTTTTCATCAATCAACGCCAAATGATCAATCCACTTGTGAACCCAATAAGTATTACTCAATTCGGCTTCTTAGAAGATTCTCAATGAAGGTATTCCAACTTCGGCAGGTATAACAAGCTCTATTCCATATACTAACAATTATGATTATTTGATGTTCTGACAGTTGTTTTGTAACCCAAAAAAGCATATGGAAACATCTCATGCCAACCTTTGTGATTGTTGATCATTTTTTTAAAGATCTTCTTGATGTTCCTGTTGGAAGCTTCTACAGCTCCATTCATATAAGGACGATAAGCGATTGTGTTTCGGTGAGTAATCTTGAATTTCTCACGTATCTCTTTAATCAAATGACTGTTGGCATTCGCTCCATAATCAGTAATGATGGAACCCAGTATTCAGAACCTACATATTCGATTGTTGTGAACCGAATCAGCTACAACATTCTTGGTTACCAATTTATACGAGGATTCTTCCACCCACTTGGTAAAGTAATTGATAACACTCAACTACACCTCTTATGATTCAATGTGTAGGCAGCCTCTGATAAGTATAAACCCAATAGTGAGTTTGGCTCGATCCCACGAGGAGTGGTTTTAAAAAGAATTCAAATACGAAGTATGAAAGTGCTGTAACTTCTTGTAGAATGGAAATAAATAAAACGTAACATAATGTAAATCTACAAATTTTGATTATCAATATTAAGAGAGTTTGGTCGCATATTGTTAACAAAGACAATTAACGAGGGGTTTGAACAATTAGATAGGGGACCTTAGGGGTGTGTGCAATCAAATACTAATTTTTCTTAATAGGTAATAACTAATTGCTTTAGGTCGTTGAATCTCAATGTGTAGGATTGATTGTAAGTATAACAACTATTTCTTCAATCAACTAATATGATTCAAGAAAGTTCTTTCGAACCTCAAGAAGCATAACGATGCAAAGCAACCCCAGTCCTTAATTTAACCCACTTTATCAAGATGGATTGTAAAGACAAGAGTTAATACAACTATCAATCATATACTCCACCCTAAGAAACTTTCACAAGAAAGCACAAAGAGCTAAAGCTAGAACTGAATTTGCAACTTCAGTCCATACATAAAAACATGAGTAAATAACTGAAAAAGTTTCAAAACAACATTAAATCAAGCAATTAACAATACCCACAGGTTAATTTGTGTATTCGATTACATAATAACACCCCTAAAGTCAAGGGGGTATAGCCAAGCATAATAAAAATTAAGTAAGAGTTACAAAAAAGATGCTCCATCCGAATGTCAAAATCTTCAATACTCAATGCCAAAAATTAAGACTAAAAACCCTAAAACCTCAGTATCTTAGCTCAAAATCTCTCAAAGAATTTTTTAATGTAATAGTTTGTAAAAGTCCATTTTCTCTCTCTTGAAAAATCAATTCATATGTTTCCAAAAACTTTCCAAAATTTCACCTCGTAGCCGAAACGACAAGATTAGTCGAGACCTATGAATGACTAGGTGATCCACCATTGAGCAGGCATTATCGCCAATTTTCTACTTCACCTTTTGAATTTTTGACTTCTAAATTGGCAAACCTGATGGAAGTCGCCAAATGACTTTGGTGACTCGCCATTTGGATCCTTTCTGGCAGATTGAACTGGATTTCCTTCTCCAATTGATCTGTACATTTAGGCGATGAAAGTCAAGTTCACCGTTTCATTCTGTGATGCGTGGTTTTGCACTTCAGTTCGCAAAATTGGCTTGATACATGAGACAAACTTGCTGAAACTTTTTGCGAGCTATATGCTCACTCGGGGAGTCTCCGAATGACTTTTGCGAGCTCCAACCTTACATTTTCTCAAATTTTCCAATTTTTTTGCTTCTTTTTGCATTGTAATTTTCTTGCCTTATTTTTAAGCCTTTGTGGATGCATATTAACAATTGAACATCAGTTATGTACACAAAATAGGCATTGAGGATACCAATTCATCAAATAAGAAGCCCTTAATGAGTCAAAATTTCCGGCTCATCAACACCCCCAATTTAAACTTTTGTTTGTCCTTAAGTAAAACATGAAATCAATCAGGTAAGCAAGGATATGTACAAGTAGTTCTCCTTGAGAATCAACATGAAAATACACATATGTTTAATCTAAACATGTAATGTTATTTTGTGTACTCAAAGATTCAAACTATGACTAGCCATCATCAATTGGAGTTCATGCTCACAAATGGTTACTTCAAATGCAAATTTATGCCCAACAAAAGTATTCGAAATGCCCTCACATCAAGAATGGTTCCATGCTATCACAAAGCCAATCAAGGACTACAATTAAGGAATCGAAATCAACTCTCATACTCCCAATGAGAAAAACATGCATGATTTTACCCATAGGTTGACCTGCACTTTCCAACCAACACATCACTTGGCTTATACAAGATCACAAAGATGTTTCAAAGCTTATAATTGTGGTGAGGGTAAGGGTAGGATCATTTCGGTTTAGTGACTTTACCTTCATGTGGCATGGCCCAAATTTCACTTCTTTTCCTTTTTTATCTGTAATGACCTGGAAAATTATTTTTTGATTTTTTGAGCTATTTGTTAATAACGATTGTTTAGTTTACGGGTGATTTTAAATAATTAATTTTACTTGGTGGCTAATGAGTTAAGTCCATAATTTATTTAAAACCCTACACTATTTGACACATATATTGACATAAGTTAGTAGGGTTTAATATTTATAAATCATAAATTGGACAAGGGAAAATAACAACCTCTTAGCAAAAGGACTTCCCGTGCGCCGACCACAAGAAGAGAAGATGGCATAACGACTTCAGGTAATACCTTAGTCTGTGCAATTGTGAATAGAGAATCTATTAGTATTATATTGTGGGTTTGAAATAGATTGAAATGTTTGGGTTGTGAAAGAATAGAAAATATATTAGTATTATATTTTGGATTTGAAAGAGATTGAAATATTTGGGTTGGGAAAGAAAGGATAATATATTAGATTTTCTTTTTCAGATTCCAATAGTAGTGTGGTCTGTTTAAGACCAATATTTGGTGGAAACTTGGCATAATAATTGGCCAAGTAATTGATCGGCAATAATAGCATAATGATGATCTAATAATTGGGAAGTATTAGATCGAATTGGATTTGTAAAAATATATATAGTAAGGTTCTGTCGGATGTTCGTTCAAGTTTTAACATATTGAGTTAATTAATTAAATATTGGAGTTATTGTATTATAAAAAAAATAAAATTCATTAGAGTGATATTATTTTGAGGAATTAATACTTGATCCTAGGTTTGTAATTTGGGAAAAATTAGAGTTGAAATATTAATTGGCATCTAGATTAAAAACTTGATTATAGATTTAGCTATGTTTTGTGGTGTAGGCTAAACTTATAATAAAATGGGCGTTGTTAGTTTCAAAATATTATGGTGATTATATACTTTAATAAATTGCATTGATTTGGAAGCTCAACGAAAGGGGAAGGCTCAGTCCCAGAGTGAATTGTTGATTAATCGAGGAAAATGGATTTCTAAACCCTTGTTAAGTGTATAGAATCATATATTTCCTTGTGGTATGTGTTGGGAGGAGTAATGATACTTGGTAATGGATTGACTTGTCCTTATTAAATAATTCGAATGATGAAAAATGGGTAATAAAAGTCAATGTGATTAGTTGATTGGTGATGTTCTCTCACGATTGTGTTTTTTGTGAATTTTCCATTATTATGAAAATGGTCATCCCCTCATTATGTATGTGAACATGTCATTTGCATTGTTATGAGACATGATTGTGAGAAGTCTTATGTGAATTGTGAAATAATAAGACATTAAAGAAGATGTAACATTTCGAGGGACGTGTCGCAAGCTGCGATGGATACTATATTTTGAGGGACATGTTGCACACCGCGATGAATTCTATTATCGAGGGACGGGTCGCGCGCCATGACAAATACTATACATCGAGGGTCATGTTGCACGCCACCACAGATGGATGGACAGATATGTCCCACATGGGTCACGAAGTGAGAGACAACAGGTGTGTATCACTAGGTCAAAAATGCATCACTATACATGACATTGCACATCTTTATCATTAGTGAACTTGATATTGTGTTTTGTTGATCTTGTGATTGCCTTTCTAGTGAACTTGATATTGTGTTTTGTTGATCTTGTGATTGCCTTTCTGTGGAGGTTGTGATTGATGAGTATTGAGCTTGTTGTTGAGGATATGTAATTTTTGAAGTGTTGTTGTTGAGATGTGTGCTATGTAAATTGTGATATGTTAGGTTGGGTTTGTTTTATGCAGGTTGTTGTTGTGGAGGTTTGGTTGGGGTGTAAGGAGTACCCGTATTCTATTCCTTTAGCTTGTGTTTAGAAGTTTACTTGTTGAGTACTGTGTGGTTTGGTACTCAACCCTTTCTTCTATATTTTCGTAGGTTACTAACCCGAACCTTCGTGATACTTTCTATTTTCTTCTTTTCCGAGGCTTCCTGGTGGAGATTTGTGTATTTATGATCTTGTTCTATTTTAGAGACAACATAATTTGAGACTTATGTTTTCTTTTAATTCTAGTGTAATACATTAGAGGCTTCTACACGTGACAACCAAATTTTGGGGCTATATTTAAGTCAATTACGAATTTCCGCATTATATTAAAGTATTAGACATTTATTTATAGTTTATTTTCGCACTTTATCGTATTGTTTGGGTTTTAGGATGATTGGTATTTGTGGGATAAGACAAGTGCCCTCACATTCCTTTTTGGGTAGTGTTAAAATAGTATCAGATACCCAGGTTCATAGGTCTCACGTGTTTACAATCCGAATTAAAGTAGAGTCTCCAGGTTCGGACGGAGACATATGTACTTATCTTTGAGAGGATATAATGGCTTTTAAGAAAAATCTTGACTTCTTGAATCTCTATCGCTCGTCCTTGGTGTGTTGTGTATGGTTAGGATTTTAGACCAAGTACTAAAGTTGAAGTGATAAACTTTTGGAAATAATGTGTTGTCATATTATAATGTTCATCAATTTGAAAGGATTGAGTGAGGTGATGACTCAATGATGCATTGTGAGGAAATTTGAATGATGACGTTGAACAATTGTTTGAGGGACTTCATGAACATGTGAACTTTTTAGGTTAGTTACCCCAATAAAGGGAATAATACGTGTATGGTATAGGCAATATTGGGAAGGTTTAGACAGTTGAGAGTGAAATTATTAAAGAGAATACTAGATAATGAACATTGTAACTTTGGAAAGTATAACTAGTAAAATTTTCATAACATGTATGGGTTGCTTAGTAAATTATGAGATTTATTTTATGCCAATTGAGGTCAAAATTTCTATTGCAGTTTTATAGATAGAGTGTTTATCAAAGAGGGTCATGATACGACTACTATAGCGGTACCAATGTTTACTTGGTTAGAGTTATTGAGTGTGTGTTATCGACCTAATCTATGAAAGAATACATATCACTTGAGCTAGAAACGAAATGGATTTGTTAATGTTTTGCAACGATTCAATAGATAGAAATGTGCAAGCTATCTAGGTATGATTTTCTTGGTAGTTAGGATGTGTTCTATTGGTGGATCTAACGAACTTTCACGATATGGTACTAGTGGTATATGAAAATTAATATGTCCATTGTCAAATGCGAATACTACCTACTTAAGAGTTATCAGTTGTATTACCAACTTGTATAATGAGATTCAGTGTTGCATCCGTATTAGAGAAGTCAGCTAGTGTATTACTACGAGCGATTAGGTTAAGCATTATTTAAAAGGAATATCTTAGTGGTGGATCTTTGGTACGATATTTATATGTTAGGTTGTGAAGTTTATCTCGGGTATTCTAAAGGAGGACTAGTGATTTCATCGTAAGCTCCAAGAGAATGGATCAATATTAAAAGGAAAAACTTATGGGTAAAGAAATTTCCAACGAGTATGCTTGTATGAAGGCAATTAAGGATTCTTAAAAAAAAAAAAGTGTGCATAAAAAATTGAGTGAGACCTTTGAATTTGATTGGTATAGCTTAGTTTGTGGTGCCATCGATTACAAGGTTGATTATTTGGTAATGGAAAGGGCTAACTTAGCATGTTTGTAATTAGAGTTCGTGATGAATTATGATTGGAATGCAAATATATGATATAGTTTGTTGGTTAAAAGGATTTTGTATGGTAATGATGACTTTTGGGTATCTAAGGTTATGGTTTGCTACCATTTGGTGAGTAGCATGGTTTTATGGAAAATTGTATGAGGTGTTGGGACACCACTCGAATAGAATTGAAAAAAAGCTAGAGCCATTATGGAAAGATTTAGTGGGACGTAGTGTAGTCTACGAAAGGAGACGAGAGCAATAATAGTTATTCTGATTTCAAGGGTTAAGGATGTATCTTAGGGGAGTTGAGAATTGGGATTAGAGACGAGTGATTTTCATCTGTTTCTCTCCTGTTATGGTAATAATGTCATGGATTCATCAGATTAGTTAAAAACTTTGGGATAAATTCTTTCGTAGTTTTGAGTTTGGTTACCGAATTAGTGAAATAAATAAGAGTCAAATATATTGAAGAGTAAAAGGTGTTTGGAATTTACGTCGTGGGAGGAGTATAAGAAAGGTGAAGGAATAAGTCATCTTGTATAGATCCTTGGTTCAATGTTGAATGTGGTAGGAATTTTCACTTATGAGTTCAGAAATGGCTGTGAGATGTGGACTGGTTCGGTACAGACTAATTAGTGGTTTATCATAGATTTTTATGAAGATTGAGTTTTGATTTGTGTGACAAACGGAGATGCGTGGAAGATTTTGCGTTGTTGTGTGGCGGCTGGATTGTTCAAATTTTGATAGGTGACCTATGAATGCACTACAAGATGGACCTATATTTATTCATGGTTATTGATGACTTTGAGGGGACTGAAACTACTTTGTTGATGGGACTACACACACTGATGTGATGTGTTTTATAGACTCTTGATAGTAAATAGAGTTGTGTGCTCATAGTATATAGACTTATTGAGGTGATCAATAATTTCTCTATATTTTGGCGTGATATATATAAGGGTGTGAATGCTAGTTGAAAGTTGGTAGGGAGTTAACTTTGGGCAATTCAATAGCTCTATCTCAATGGGAAGGCATTATAAGGTTTGAAATTAGTGCTATTAGTCTTGGGTGTGATTCATATCCGTCATGGAATTCTTAAATGGAAAGAGAGGGAGCCATAATTTGAAATTTTTAGAGGCGACAATGTGTTTGTTAAGAAGCCTTTGATAATAGTGATGGTTTGAGAATAAGGTAAATGACCGGTGTGGTTATAATGTTTTGTTAGTATTAGGAGTTTTGGCTTCAGTGGAGTACTATGAGCATTATATGAAGTTTTGTAAATAAAAAATGTGTACGGTTGCACTAATGTCTAGATTGGTTTAATGTAGGAGGCTAAAATCAAGGAGATGGAATCAGATGAGAGAAAATGTTTGATATGGACATTATGGAAGAGGTACCTCGTGTTAGTCGACCTTGATTTTGTGTATTCTTATGTGACCACCTACTTTGTTTTAGATATGATTTGGAGTGTGATTAGTTGTCTATGCCCACCCATATTTTCAGTTCTGTGGGTCGATTCCTAGTTGTGGATCGGGTGTACCGATCCTGCGACGTCCTCTTGGTAGGATTGGATGCTTGGGCAAACTTAATTATTTTAAATATGACATATTTTATGTTTTCATGGAGAAGTTGAAGTATTACAGTGGTTCTATATGCACCACCTTGCTTGTCACGCCCCGAGACTACCCCGAGATGCGGACACGGGACCTAGGACCACAAGTGATCTCAAGCTAACCCTGCTGGCATGATTATGACCATACTAAAGATAAGTTGAATAATAAACTGATGCGGAAGCTATAATCTTAAATAAAATGGAAAAATAAGGAATGCCCATATACTTTAACTGAGATATATGAAAACTGATGAGTTTAATACAAAGAAGATATTATCTCAATTCTAAACTGAATCTAACTATGTCTGAAATAAGCCTCTAAACTGACTAGAAATGTTAGGACATGCCCTAACTATATATAGCAAAACTAAAACTAAACGACTAAAAGTACTGAAAAGATAAACATGTCACTTGTCCTCAAAGAATGAGGACTCACCACTGATGCTGCTGAATTGACAATCGAGAAGTGATCTAAGCGTGATCTGGATGCTGAGAACCTGAACCTACATCACGAGAAAATGTAGCGCAGAGTATACGTCAGTAGTTGAAAGGTACTAAGCATGCAGGATAAAACAAAGCTGAAATAACATATAAATAAACAAAGCAAATAAGCAATGATATAATTTGAACATGATATAGATACTGAATGCTGAGCTAACTGAATGCAGTGACCAATTTATAACATGTTGAAACTTAATATTGGATATACTGATAAATGGTCAATGCAATATAATCTGACTGAACTGTGGGAGCTGCTAATAACCGATAGTAAAACCATATGAGCTTAATGTGGAGTCCGATGTATACGCCCCATCAAGAGGACTCAATATGCCCTGCCAGAGGTATAGAGGCCTGCTGACGTGATCACTGAAATGATGTCCATAGAGGTGACTTACAACCTACGTGGCTAGTAGTTCTGGGACTATTTGGGTATGCTGAACCCTAGTCCAACTCGGTATTATGCTACTCCCAATGGATTAACTAATTAACACATTATGACTGAATTTCTGTAAGTTACTGGATACCTCAAACTGATCATGCAAAGTGAGTATGCAACTATTAAACTGATATTGATGCATTAATAACTGAGGCATTTATAACTGAATAACTGAAATATCCTACCTAGCATGCGTAATTCAAGAACTATAGAAATACATAGCTAGGGTTCTGGAATTTATAAAATAAGCTGAATATTAACATAATAATCTGATTTGGATCATTCTCACAGCTAAGAACCCAATAATTCTAATATTCAAGAAACCCTAGGTCTAGTCATAATATGGGAATCAAGAAACTAACTGAAAACTAGGGACCTAATGGGTGAAAGGAACCCACTAGTGAAATCCCGTATACCTGGTGACGAATTCCACGAAGAAATCTTTAGATTTTGGGGCTATAACTGATAGAACCTTGATACGTTCTTGAACTAGGGTTCTTGACTTCTCTTCTCCTCTCACGCTCTAATTTTTCTAAGTTTTGATTAATGATTTGACTTAGGTAAGTTCTAGTTATGTTTCTACGCTTAGGCTGACAAAAACCTCATAATTTAGGGTCTAGACAATGTAGCTTAGGGGTTAAACGAAATAGGAAAGACAAAAAGACCCCTGACTTAACTGGTGTCAGAGTGACCGACGGACGGGGTCTACGGAACGTAGGTCAACCTACGGTCCGTAGATTGCGGTCGTAGGTCAATTCTGCCCGGTAAGGCTTCACTAAAACGAGCATAACGTTTTACTCGGAGGTCGGATTTTAGCAAACTCGGTGGCATTTGAAAGATGATTCAATTATCTATCATATCATAGGTCATGGGACACATAATTCCTTTTGTTCTGGGAGTGATGACCATTTGAAGTTGACCCAATCAGCAATTTCCCCCTAACTGGTTGCTGACCTTCACCACTGATCAGACCTATGGACTGTGGATTGAACGATGGTCCGTGCTGGTTGACTGTCGTTCACGTCACAGGCTGGGTAAAGGAGTCCTCGATCCGCAGACACAGACCATGGACCATGGTCTGGCCTATGGACCGTGGATCGAGAGTTAACCGATATTCTGAGATGGGTTTGGGAAGGGGTTGCAGTGGTGAACCACGAACCACTAGCCCAGGTCGTGCTGTGACCTACAGTCCGTGGGTGGCAACTGTGGGTTGCACCTGCAACTTCTAAAAATCTGCATTTTTGGTCTGTTTCGGATACAGGGTGTTACATTATATCCCCCTTGGGATCATTCGTCCTCGAATGAAGATTAAACTAGTTGAGTATGGACGGAAGAAGTTGTAATCCCTACCACTAAGTACTAAAAATTGATTTCTGAATGGACTGAGTTCCAAGAACATGCAAATACGTTGAAAATGCAAGGCGGACTGAAGGAACAAAATACTAAGACTGAATTAGCGCATGAATGACTGAAAAACTGAAAAGGAACTATTACCTCAAGCTAGAATGGAATCGGAAGGAAAGAGGTGAGGATACTTGGACATCATGGCTTTTTCTGCTTCCCAATTAGCTCCCTCTACAGACTGACTCCTCCACAAAGCCTTGACTGAAGCGAATTCTTTGTTTCTCAACCTTCTAACTTGACGATCGAGAATCTCAACTCGTACATCCTCATACGAGAGACTATCTTTCACAGCCACACTCTCTAATGGCACTATGGAAGACTGGATGCACTGCTGCCAAATCTGCTGGCAACTCTAACTCAGAAGCCACTTTCCCTATCCTTTTCGAGATTCGTTAAGGGCTTACATATCTGGGATTGAGCTTCCCTTTCTTGCCAAACCTCATCACCCCCTTCATAGGTGACACTTTCAGGAAATTCCAATCATCAACTTGGAACTCTAGTTCCCTTCTCCTTACATTTGCGTAAGACTTCTGGCGACTCTGGGCTGTCTTAAGTCTATCTCTGATGAGTTGCACTTTCTCCATAGTATAATGGACTAAATCTGGCCCTATCAAGGTTTCTTGACCTACTTCAAACCAGCCCACAAGAGATCTACATCTATGCCTATACAATGCCTCATAGAGGGTCATCTGAATGCTGGAATGGTAACTATTGTTGTAAGCAAACTCAATAAAAGGAAGGTGATCATCCCAACTTCCCTTGAAGTCGATCACACAAGCTCTTAACATGTCCTCTAAGGTCTGAATGGTACGCTCTGCCTGACCATCCGTTTGTGGATGAAATGTTGTGCTAACGTTTACCTGAGTATCAAGACCCTTCTGAAATGACTTCCAGAAATGAGAGTTAACTGAGGATCTCTATTTGAGATGTTAGACAAAGGAACCCTATGCAACCTCACAATCTCATTAATGTAAAGCTTGGCATAATCCTCCACCGAATCTATAGTTTTGACCGCCAAAAAGCGAGAAGACTTAGTAACCTTATCAACAGTCCAAATGAAGTCATGCTGTGTGCGAGTACAAGGTAAACCTGTGATGAACTCCATGTTGATCACTTCCCACTTCCAAGTAGGAATGTCAATCTCTTGATTCATGCCTCTTGGTTTCTGATGTTCTACCTTGACTTGCTGGTAATTGGAGCACTTAGCCACAAAATGTGATATATCTCTTTTCATACCATTCAACCAATAGACTTCCCGTAAATCGCGGTACATCTTAGTGGCACCTGGATGAATAGAATATCTGGAATTATGGGCCTCTGCAAGAATATGCTGTCTCAACTAGTACACATTAGGAACACATAATCGACCCTGGTAGCGAAGCACACCATCTCCCCCTTGGGAGAAAACCTCAACTCTCTAATGGTGGACTGTACCCTTGAGTTCAAGTAATATCGGATTGCTGTCTTGCCTTTCCTTAACCTCTACTACCAAAGAAGATTCTGCCCCATAAGACGAATTCCTAGGCGAGCAAGTCTGTGAACATCCTTTTCTAGCTCTCTTCTTTCTTCCTCAGTATGTGCTGCACTACCCATGGATAATCTGCTAAGAGCATCTTCTACTACATTCGCCTTACCCAGATGGTAATGCACGCTCATATAATAATCTTTATGGAACTCAAGCCACCTTCTCTGGCGAATATTCATCTCTTTCTGGGTGAATACATACTGGAGGCTCTTATGGTCTGTAAACATATATCCATGAACACCATACAAGTAGTGTCTCCAAATCTTTAGTGCAAACACCACTGCTACAAGCTCGAGGTCATGAGTCGGATAATTCTTCTCATGTACCTTAAGCTATCTAGAAGCATAAGCTATAACCTTACCTCACTCTATCAACACACAACATAGGCCGACCCTCGATGCATCACAATATATCACATAACCATCTGAACCCTCTGGTAGAGGCATGACATGAGCTGTAGTCAACCTAGTTTTCAATTCTGCAAAGCTTTTCTCACAATCATCTCACCATCAAAACTTGACCATCTTTTGAGTCAACCTAGTAAATGGTGTGGCTATGGATGAAAATCCTTCCATGAACCATCTGTAATGGCCTACTAGAGCTAAGAAACTTCTGATATCTGTAGCAGAGGTAGGTCTGGGCCATTGCTTCACTGCTTCTATCTTCTGGGTATATACTCAAATTCCTTCACTAAACAAAATATGCCCAAGGAAGGCAACTGATTGTAACCAAAACTCACACTTGTTAAATTTTGCAAATAACTGACGATCTCTGAGATTTTGCAGAACAAATCTCAAATGACTCGCATGTTCTTCCTCATTCCTAGAGTAAATGAGAATTTCAACAATAAAGACGATAACGAACAAGTGCAAGTATTGCTTGAACACTCTGTTCATCAAATCCATGAAAGTTGCAGGAACATAGGTTAGTCCAAATGACATGACTACAAATTCATAATGACTATACCGAGTTCTGAAGGTTGTCTTCAGAATGTCACTATCTCTGACTTTAAGGTGATGATAACCCGATATGAGGTCTATCTTTGAGAAATGACTAGCACCCTGAAATTGGTTAAACAAGTCATCAATCCTGGGGATGGGATACTTATTCTTGATTGTGACCTAGTTCCACTGCCTATAGTCAATGCACATTCTGAGAGAACCATGTTTCTTCTTTACGAACAACACTAGTGCACCCTATGGAGAAATACTAGGTCTAATGAAGTGCTTATCTAAAAGGTCTTTCAATTCCTTAAGCTTAGCTGGAGCCATTATGCAAGGGGGAATAGAGATAGGCTGGGTATCTGGAACTAACTTAAGAGTTGGGGTTTCAGAGCTTGAATCCTTAAACCGAACTAGATGATAGAGATAACCCTTAGAGATTATCTTTCTGTCCTTAAGGTAAGAAATGAATCGACCGATAGGCTCTAAGCTACTACCTTTCCATTCTAAGATTGCTTCATCTGGAAACTGAAAACGAACAATCCTAGTTCTACAATCGACTGAGGCATAACATAAATGTAACTAATCCATGCCTAGAATGACATCGAAGTCTATCATTTCTAACTCTACAAGATCTGCTGAGGTGACTTTCTGAGAGACTGTTACAGGGTAATTTCTGTATACCCATCTAGCTATGACTGGGTGACCGACTAGAGTGGAGTCTGAGAAAGGTTCTGGGAGATTTTCTAGACTAACACTTAATTGGACTGCTATATAAGGAGTTACAAAAGAAAGAGTAGCCCCTGGATCTGATAACTCATAAACATCGAGATCAAAGACTCGTAACTCACTAGTGACTACATCAGGAGAATCTTCCTGATCCTGGCGAGCCTGAAGAGCATAGAGCCTGTTTTGGTACTGTCCGCCACCTGTACCAGAAGAGTTACCCTGTTAAGTTGGGCGACCTACTGATGCTGCTGAAGTTGTAGACTGAGCTCTACCATTATTACCTCCTTGACCCTGTCTAGAAGGACAATCCCTCAACTTGTGACCAGACTGACGAAACTGATGCTTATCGTGACAAACGACACTATCCTAGGGTATGAGTGTCTACGATCTTCGATAATATAGTAACCCAACCAAGGGTTGGGGTTGTGTCCCAAGGGAGCAGTTTTGAGAATTGATAGAAAAATAGAATTTTCATTCTAACTAGTCATAGCTAAAGATATTAGCAAACAAAAACAGAGAAAATTATAGGGGGTGACACGAAAGTGTCAAATATCAAATAGGTGGTTTTGTAACAAGTGATAAAACAACAAAATAAATAAGAAGATCAAGTATGGGGAAAGGTTCTTGGGATGTGACCGCAATACAAGTTGAGATAAATTGTTGGGTACATGTTTTCAACAGAAAATTTGCAAGACAATAGTAACTAGGCTAAGCTTTAAATGGAAATAAGTTCCCTCTCGGGCAACTTACCCTGTTTCCAATGCGTTCCTCTCGAACACCCATTTGCCGCATAAAGACCAGCCTACGCCTTACCCCACTCACTCTCTCGATCTGAGTGTTAGGATATGAGACTAGGTCTCACCCGCTCAGGAAGAACCTCATGTCGACCCACTCCTTAGGCCATTAGTCTAGCAGTTTTGGTTTCACATCTCCCTCTCGGGCAAGCCGAAAACACATGGGTGACTTTGTATTTGCAACTACAAACCCTTTAGATTAAACCACAACCACTAGGTGAAATCACCATTAACGTACATCTAACCTATCAGCAAGCAAGACCCAACAAGAATATCAATCCATATTTGCTAAATCACACCCCAAGAATGGGGGTTTTAGCCACACATCAAGAAATAAGAAATTATACCTAACATGATAAAGAAGTCAACTGGGTATACGAAATTAAACCTTGAATTAAGCTAAGGAAGAAGAATAAAGAAGTCCCACTCCCAACTTGGGGAGATGAACTCCTTTCTTCAAGTCTCCACAAAACCCTCTCCAAACTTGAGAGAAATATACAGAAAAATAGTATAGACTAATAATAATTTTTACTCTAAACTTTTCCACCCTAAGACTACAACTCTAACTACTATTTATAGTTTTCACAGATTGTGCTGCGGAGGTTCGTTCGGCGACATAAGTCGAGATCGCCGATGAACTCGGTGATCCGCCCTTTAATCAACTCATCGCCTTTAGTTTCTTGCCTTTAGCATCCTCATATTCTGGATTATTGGGCGGTACAGTACTACTTCGCGGAACTAATCAGCGACTCACTGACTGCTCCTTTCCTTGCCTTTTGATCTACTTCCTTCAAGGCTTTGCGTACTGGAACAAAGGGCAGTGCATGTCAATTTGGCGACTCGCAAAGTTGGACTCGGCGATCCACAAACTTTTATTTCTTGTTCTTTTCAACCCTTTTTGCTCAATTTTGCGCCTAAGTGTCCATGCTTCTAGTAAAACTTCAAAATACCTGAAACTTAAGCATTTTAATCAGGTATTGAGATAAAACAAGCATTCGAGGACATTATTTCTAATAAAGTAAAGCCCTTATTGAGTCTAATATGTTGACTCATCAACATCCCCAACTTAAACTTTTGCTTGTCCTCAAGCAAACTCAAGTGCAGTAGTTCAAATAGGGTGCCTCAAACAGTGCTACACACGACTAAATCATGAATGCACACAACAAGACTCAATTTATTTATGCAAGGATCACTTGTGTACTCAAAGATTCAAATTGTGACACACTATTACCAAAGATTCTCATGCTCGCAATACTTACTACTTGTGCAAGTTCAAGCTCAAAAAAAGTATCTAAATGCCCTCATGTAAAGAATGATTCCATATTCACACACAAATATGAGTGAATTTAAGATCAGGAATCAGATACAACGCTCACACTAAAAAGAGGAACACAATGCATGTTTTCACCCATAGGTTTTACCTTATTTTCCAATTGACTTTCGTTTCAGCTTACTCAAGATCAAAAAGGTCTTTCTAAGGTTTGTAATGGGGCTGAGTGCAAAGGTATGGTTATTTAGGCTCAGTGACTTTTTCCTCGTGAGTTGTGGCATTCTCAAGGCATTCCCTTCTTTTCCTTTATCAATTCTTTTTTCTAGTGCTTTTAAGTCACCCTTTTTTGTTCACCCTCATAGATTGCTTGGAAACGTGATTTCCTTTGTACCTTATTCCACAGATTATTATTTTTTTGAATTGAATTGAAGGGGTTTCCACTTATGCAATCCCATGGGTTAAGGGGGACTTTTCTTGCATTTCTTGACTTCTCATTTTCCCTTTCACCACACCCCTAACTTAGGCTTTTGGCCTAAGTTGGCTATTCGTTAAACCACAACTCAAGAGGATTGTAGGTAGTGGTTCAAGTAAGGTCTAGGGTTCATCAAGGTTCTTCCAAAGAAAGGTAAGTCTGAAAGGGTGTTCAAAAGAGTTTCACATGCTCACGGGTAGGCCACAAAAAGAGGTATATGTTAGATTGGTTCACACTCTTCAAAAGTTGCCTAAGATTATCTCAAGAAGACCCCACTCTAAATCAATTAGACTAGCGGGGCAAATTCTAGTTTTATTCATGGATGGTTCACATTAAGCTAATCACACAAGGCATCGATACTTCAATCAAACAAGACTAGACACGTTTGCTACTGTGCAACGGTCCTCACAAGAAAATCAATTTGATAAATGGCTAGTCACAACGAGATGCAAAGAGTGAACATATTGTCTATGTAACTTCATTTGGTTTCATCGTAGCTGTGCATTCATGTTTGTTCAATTGGGAGCACTATTCAAGTCATTGGTATTGATTGAAATCGAGACTCATTTTTTTCGCAAAAGAACAGACACTTTCAACACAAGAGGTGGCGAATTTTTTTTGGAAGGATTAAAATTATTTTCAATTAGAACAATAGGAGCCATGAGCTCAAACATCCACAGAAAAGCAGTATTTAAAACACAAATTAAAGCAGACAACCCAAATATATATAGAACAAAAGATGAATGTCAACACAAAATGTGTGGGCCTCACCCCACCATAAATAAAGAGCGTTTTTCCTCAAATGCAAGTAATAAGTATCCAAAAGTAGATGCTAGTAATTAAGAGAGAAGGGTAGAGAAAGGTCCTGTCTAAGCCGTTTCTCTATCTGTTAGGGCATCAGTGCCCGGTGCATCTTTCTGAAGTAAAACAATGGTCCTTGGAGCCTTGTTAGTTTAGTCTCCATTGTTTGCTTTTGCCTTAGCCTCTGTAGCAAGATTTGCTACAATCATCTCATCTATTTCCTAAGCTGCTTTGAAGGCACGTATTGTATTAACTAAACTTCGATCACATGGGCGCACATTAAGGTCAAAAGGAATTTGTCTCTTTTCCCTAGCCTCCTTGGTGTACTTCCTTTGTTTGGCTAGCTCTGCTCTCTTTTCATCTTTTCTAAATTCTCGTGCTCTAATGCGCCTTGGTGGATCATCTCTCCCGGCGATTTTTGATCTAGCCATTTCTGCAAAAAATTTGAGGCTAAGATAAATATAGATTCATATAGGAGCATAAATGGTGTTTCTAGGTGTGGAATTTCTCAGGCTAATAATTGAAACGGATGTACAAATGATACAAGGGCGCAAGCAAAAGGTGAACAAATGCTCTCTCGGCGCGTCATCGAATGTATTGTGCAAACCAAGCTGACCGTCGATAGTCACAGGTCAATCCATATATAAAACACGCAGTGAAGAGCGAAATGGAGCTGGTAGGCGAAGCGCTGAGCAGTTCGGCGGAATTCGGTCACCTCGCCTATCAGCTCAACGTGTCCATTATCAACCCAACATTTCGAATCTCACCTAGCAACTCTAGACAATATAGCTTATGCGCACATAACTCAATTTCAATGAAGACACATAGACACTTCTATTCCCATCAGTAACAATCCAACTCAAAGCATAGCTAAGTGGGAACTCCTCGAATAATGCACGAGGTGCCACATTATGATAGAAAATATATGTAATTCCAGTAGCTCAGACACTCAACAAAGGTTTAACACTTTCATCAATATGAAAATGAGTACAATTATAACATTTTTAAATGTGAGGTTCAGACTATCAACCTTAGATACTGAATAGATGCTAACGAAGTGCCAGGCAGCAATGCAGTCGAAATCCGTGCACAAATCAATGAACCACAATATTCCAAAAGTGCAATAAATATAAAACTAGGCTGTAGGTGTGAGTTTGGTAGGATGAAGAAATGAGAGAAAATGAGTAAAATAGGACTTTTAAACCTGTGGCCTGCAAAAACCATCGAGTTCCCGCCCGTTCAGCGATGTGAGTCAAGTTTGCCTAGTCATTCGGCGACACGCCAAATGTCAAATATCTTTGCCGAAGATAGCAGGACCTTTAGTTTATGTAGGGATCCCAACGGCTGTCTCTGTCGAGATCGCCAATATGGTTGGCAATGCACCAATAATTTTTGTAGACCGCTTAGCTTTATAGAAGCCCATCTGAGGATGCCTTTGGTCAGACCTCAAAAGAAATTTAGTTCGCTGAACTTGTCCGCGACCCGCCAACTAAGCATGTTGCTAACTTTCATACATTTTTTCAAGAACTTCCCTAGCTTCAACCTGTTCAAACAAAACACTATTATTTTATCAAGAAAATTAAAAAGCAAGTGATTGGTTTTGGGTTGCCTCCCAAAAAACACCTTAGTTAACGTCGTGGCACGACACAAGTCAACACTCAAACTTCATTTTTGGGGTTAGCCATGGTATTACTAGGAAACCCCTTGTTTTGTTGCGGGTGGAGATTGTGCGATGCATAGCCCATGAGGTTCTCGAGCAGCTGGACAACTCTGGAATGAGGCCAAATCATCCGTTTCATTCCTTCAATGCCTTCCATCATTCCTTTGAGTTCTCTATCTTGCTCAGTCACCTTGTGGATAATGATTGAGAGCATTCCCTCAAGGCGTTTAACCTCATTGTCCTTGAAACTTCTTCTATCATGAGAAGGGATGTATCTATCGTTCCTTTTACACTGGATTTCAATCTTCGCCATCTTTTTAGCCAACTCATCCATCTGAGCCATTAGGGTGGCCAACATGAAGTCCTTTTGCACTTCTTGGTTCGTTTCAACCATTTGATTAAGCAGTTGAGCTGCTATCACATATGGTTGTTTCGCAATGCCTCCCGGAATGAGTTGGTCGACCAACATCTTGTTTCCACGACCAAGACTTCTGTAGAAACAATCAAGAAGCGCTATGTCGGGAATGTCATGATTTGGGCATTGATTGATCAGTTCATTAACCTTGCCCATGACTTGTGGATCCGTTCACCCTCCAATTGCTTGAAGGTGAGGATACACTCCCGAAATATCATTACTTCTAATGGAAGAAACTCCATTAGCTCTCGAGTGCTGCTCGCCATACTCACTTCCTATGCTTACATATACACAAGAAAACAAACCTACAAGTTAAGTTAGTAAACTACGACTAAGAAGAACAAAACAATTCTACTAATCTAAAAATTCTCAAATAACACCACTCCACGGCATCGGTGCCATTTTGATTCTTATCGTGATCAACGAAACTATCCTACGGTATGATTGTCTACGATCGTCTATAATATAGTAACCCAACAAAGGGTTGGGGTCGTGTCTCCAGGGAGCGGTTTTGAGAATTCACAGAAACATAGAATTTACATTCTAACTAGTCGTAGCTAATGATATTAGTGAACAAAAACATAGTAAATTAAATGAGGTGACACGAAATTGTCAAATATCAAATTGGGGTTTTCTAACAAGTGATAAAACAGAAAAATAAACAAGAAGATCATGTATGGAGAAAGGTTCTTGGGATGTGACGCAATACCAGTTCAGATAAATTGTTGGGTACATGCTTTCAATAGGATATTTGCAAGACAATAGTGACTAGGCTAAGCTTTAAATGGAAATAAGTTCCCTCTCGGGCAACTTACCTCGTTTCAAATGGTTTTCTCTCGGACACCCATTTTTCGCATGAAGACCATTCTATGCCTTAGCCCACTCACTCTCTCGAGATGAGTGTTAGGATATGGGACTAGGGCTCACTCTCTCGAGCTGAACCTTATGTCGACCCACTCCCTAGGGTATCAGTCTAGTGGTTTAGGTTTCGCGACCTCCCTCTCGAGCAAGACGAAAACTCATGGGTGGATTTGTATTTGCAACTACAAAACCTTTAGATTAAACCATAAATACTAAGTGAAATCACCATTAACATACATCTAACCTATCAGCAAGTAAGATCCAACAAGAATATCAACCCATATTTGCTAAATCACACCCCAAGAATGGGGTTTTAGCCACACATCAAGAAATAAGCAATTATACCTAATATGATTAAGAAATCAACTAGGTATAAGAAATTAAACCTTGAATTAAGCTACGGAAGAAGATTAAAGAAGACCCACTTCCAACTTTGGGAAGATGAACTCGTTTCTTCAAGTCTCCACAAAACCCTCTCCAAACTTTAGAGAAAGATACAAAAAAATACTATGGACTAATAATAATGTTTACTCAAAACTGTTCCACCCTAAAACTACAACTCTAACTAGTATTTATAGTTTTCACAGATTGTGCTACAGAGGATCGTTCGGCAACATTAGTTGAGATTGCCGATGAACTCGGCGATCCGCCCTTTAATCAGCTCATCGCCTTCAGTGCCCTGCCTTCAAAATCCTCATATTTTGGATCATTGGGCAGTACATTACTGCTTCGCGGAACTAATTGGTAACTCGCCGACAGCGACTTTCCTCGCCTTTTGATCCACTTCCTTCAAGGCTTCGCGTACTGGAATAAAGGGCGGTGCATGTCAATTCGGCGACTCGCCAAGTTGGACTTGGCGATCCGCATACTTTCATTCGTTGTTATTTTTAGCCCTTTTTGCTCCGTTTTACGCCTAAGTGTCCATGCTTCCGGTAAAAGTTCAAATACCTGAAACTTAATCATTTTAATCAGATATTGAGATAAAACAAGCATTTGAGGACACTATTTTTATTAAAATAAACCCCTAAATGAGTCTAATTTGTGGACTCATTAGACACCAAAACCATCCTTCTTTTCCTGAAAGACACTCTCCCAGATGGTTCTTACCACACTTAGGGCAAGTTGGGTAGGTTTTGGTGCCTAAAATACTACCTTAAGACTTAGAGCCTGATGCTCCACCTTTCTGATTATTCCGGAACTTGGAGGATGGAACATTGGCTGATGAAGCTGCTGAAATCGCGAGCGATTTTCACCACCGAATTCCTGGGCCCTTGCTTCTGTCAACTCTATGGGGAAAAACCTGTCCAGAAAGGTTTTGCTGAAACAATCCCAAGTAATAGGAGCTGCATCTGTACCTCTGTTCTCCTTCCACTAAGTATACCAGATGTGAGCTATATCTTTCAGTTGGTAAGATGCTAACTCAACCCGATCATTCCCCATTACCTGCATCACTTCAAAGATCTTCTTGATCTCATCAATGAAGTTTTGGGGATCTTCTCCAACTTCCTATCCTAAGAACTCTGGTGGATTCATCCTAACAAAGTCTCGCACTGTAGGTGCAGTTGACCCAACATTGACATTTGTTTGAACTGGAACCCGCTGATTGTTCTGGTTTGCCATACTCTGAGCCAACATGTAAATGACATTCCTGAATTCTGCATTGGAAACTTCCTGATCTGGGACTAGAGGAGCCGTGTTCGCATTCCAGGCTTTAGTTCTATGGGGAAGCATGATCGCTGAAACGTAGAACGTCGAGTTAGAATAGAATCAGATCATACCTTACGCACGACAAGAGTCACAAGAAAATGAAGTTTTTCTAAATCACTTCGTATCCTCCCTATGATTAGATGTGGTGCACTTCACACCCATGAAAATGACTCTACTTAGTGCGCCTTTTCAAACATCCTAGTACTCTTAAACCCAGTGCTCTAATTCCAAGTTTGTCATTCCCCGAGACTGCCTCGAGACGCGGACACGGGACCTAGGACCACAAGTGATCCCAAACTAACCCTACAAGCATGATCATGACCATACTAAAGATAAGTTGAATAATAAACTGATACAGAAGCTATAATCATAAATAAAATGAAAGAATTGGGAATGCCCACATACTATAACAGAGATATATGAAAACTAATAAGTTTAATACAAAGAAGATATTAACTAAATTCTAAGTTGAATCTAACTATGTCTGAAATAAGCCTCTAAACTGAATAGAAATGTTGGGACATTGAAATGACCCAAAAAGTTCTTAAAAATGTGCTTCGGAAGTTACCGGAAACTTGTTTAGCTATAAAAAAAAAATCCTTTTCGTTTTTCAAAAATCCGACTTCATATTCTTGTTTAAGGGGTCAAATTGAGTGGGAAATGGGTCTAACCCAAATTTTAGAGCAACCGTATCAAAATCCGAAATTTCCAAGTGAAGACTTTTTCGAGGGTCTACCTTGGAGGGTCATATCTCCTAGAACACAAATTATTGGGTGGACAATAATATATCCATGGAAAGATCTTTGAGTTAGCTACCTAATGCACTTCGTTTCACCTCATTCGGAGTTCGGACGAAGAAGTTATGCCCATTTTCGTAAAATCTGTCTAGCAGGAAAGGCAATTTCCAGTGAGCGTTTTTACTGTTCATCCGCCTCATTTATTTTCTAAGTGTTGGACCATTTTTCCAAAGGGCATATGTTATTTTGTATATACCATTAGTTCAATTCCCATCTCTAAAACATTTCCCAAAACACCTCTCCCATACTTAGACACATTTTCTCTCAAGTTCTCTCAAAAACCCTAATCCAAAACCTTCCTCAAGATTGAAGAGACTCTTGCTCCAAGTTCCAAGCTTCCATTGAAGACACTCTCAAGACCTTCATAAAAACTCAACGTATGTGGTGTTGAACTTATGGGTCCTTCCACCCATAGTGCCTAAACTGTATTCTACTCACTAATTCATGGTTTAAGTTAAGATTCATATATTAGTCTTGTTCTTTGTAATAATTTCCTGCACATTGAATTTTAAACATGAAAAGTG
>JAJOOH010073344.1:0-18182 GCA_029582605.1 Solanum gracilifrons | reverse complement strand
GAGCATACTGCAGATTTGCTTAGTTGCTGGATGAAAAGAGGAGGCAGCAAAAGTCAAAAGAAGTGGTGGAGGATCATCCCACAATGCATCTGGTGGACAGTTTGGAGAGAGAGAAATGGGAGGTGTTATGAAGATAGATCCAATTCCATCCAGAAAGTTAAATGGAATTGTATAATATCTTTCTACTTTTGGTGTAAAGAAGTAGGTTTAGAGGATATAGATCAGTTTGTAGATTTATTAAGATCTCTGTAAGTATCTTGTTTTCTAGTTGCTGTTTTTTTTATCTAACACTTTTTGATGGTGTCCAGCATGTCCTTAATGCTGAGGAATACACATTTATGATTTACCAGTTTCAAAAAAAAAAAAGTGTGCTCTCTCTAATAGCTTAAGCTTTTAGATGTGATGGTCACACACTTCAATAGATCTATGTCAGAGATGGCACTCTTTTTCTCTTAACTCCCTACAAAGCCTTAAAGCAACATCGTATGACCCCACACAGATGAACCCCTATCCTTATACTCCATTACTAAAATAATTTGCATTCCAAATTCCTTTCAATTTACTGGTTCTTCGAAAACTAAAATTAACGAATGAGGGAAATTGGAGAAAAAGAAAGCAAAAGAGGATAAAAGAACAAGAGCGGAGCCCCTAGACAAGCACCACTATCAACTTCCATGCCCTCTTTTCAAGGATGTCTCACATACACTGACCTAGGGAAAGGTAGAAAGAACATTGGCAGTGGCATATGTGGGTGGTACTACAAGCGTTGCAACATGTAGAGGCATCGTTAGAATAATATTTCATACTGATTTATCTATTTACTGGGTTAACTTATGTTTCCTAGTTTTCTAATAAAGAGATATCTTGTCCTCATTAACGTACTCCTTATCTTTTTCCACAAAGATAAATTTTATATTCTTCTAACCAGAAAGATCATAGTGTGCTAGTGGTCAATTGCTCATTTCTATGATTCTCAGCTCGGGCTATAAAACTACCTATAGTTGGAAGACTTTTTAAACCCCCCACCCACCCCCTCAAGGACTCATACTTCAGGAAAAAAAAACAAAAAATAACTCCAACAAAAGCATGTATTTTCTTAATTGTACTGCACAAGGGCTAAGAATGTAACAAAATACGGTCTAATAAGACATAAAAGAAAAATATTAATGTGAGAATCCCAACTCTCGGCAACTACAAATTGCATAATGAAAGACAGTAAAGGTAAACACCAAACGGGCAGAAAGAACAATCACGAGCAAGAATATATAACTGAATTGCATCTAAAACACAAAAGGAGTAGCAATTAATGTGGGAATCCCAAGTCTCAGCAACTACAAAATGCATGATGAAGACAATAAAGGTAAACACCAATCAGGTAAAAGAACAGTCACGAGCAAGAATATATAAATGAAATGCATATAAAATACAAAAACAATGACAATTCGTGTGAGAATCTCAAGTCTCAGCAACTACAAAATGCATAATGAAAGACAGTAAAAGGTAAATACTAAACAAGCAAAAGAACAATTACTAGCAAGAATATATAATTAAACTGCATATAAAACACAAAAGCAGAACAATCACGGGCAGAGTCAGCTTGTGTCAGGGCTCCAGCGAAAAATTATACTAATTATATATGTAGTTAAAATTGTCTTTTATGTATAGATAGTAGATGTCGAACCCCCTTAAGCTAATTCGTATGTCCACTTCTTCAAATTTTGAACCCCTTAATGAAAATCCAGACTCCGCC
Organism: Solanum gracilifrons; assembly: GCA_029582605.1. Lineage (NCBI taxonomy): Eukaryota > Viridiplantae > Streptophyta > Magnoliopsida > Solanales > Solanaceae > Solanum > Solanum gracilifrons. The sequence continues at coordinate 16,432 of JAJOOH010073344.1, read as the reverse complement.
CCAAGTGAGTCAAACAATTTATGTGAGAATCCCAAATCTCAACCAGGGGCGGAGCCAGGTATGGACGAGGGGTTCATCCCAATTCCTTCTGAAAAGAATTATATTGTTTATACATGTTTAAAACTACTATGTTTCAACCTCCTTCAACTTATTTGTGTGTTTATTTCTTCACATTTATGAACTCCTCAGTGAAAATTCTAGCTCAAAATGCATAATGAAAGTAAAGGTAAATACAATCACGATACGAAATAAACTGAATACAAATCAAAAAATCAGTAATAATTATCCAATTGAAGACCACGAAACATGTATAGAGAGAAAAAAAAAGTTGAATTAACCTCTGAAGGGTTGAAACGGAAAGAAGGACCTCCATTACTCGGCGGCCTTCCCATCTGTTGACAGCGTTGATGTAATACTCAGCAATACAAAATTCAGGTAGCAACTGAGCTTACCGCCGGCAGGCGGAGGACGACGGAGACAGCGGCCGGTAGAATTTGCGAAGAGGATCAAACGGCCGTGAGAGGGAAAAGAGAAAGCATAAAATCTGGATTAAACTCTATTAAGCATTTTCTTTCTTTTATTGTTTTTTTTTTCTTTTATTTTTTCCTTTTTAGAATTAAAATATTATAATTACTCTCTATTAAAATCATTCCCTATAAGGCTATAATAATATTATGGTCAAATCTTTTTTTAAATTAATTTTTCGTTATATGTTATATTTTTTACTATATATTCTTTACAATAGTATTTTATTATAGCAGCAATTGAAATGGTATAAAGTGGCTGGTAATTAATTATCCTCTATTTATATATAAAAAATTAGTATTAAATCAAAAATATATATTATATATAAAAAAAAAAGTTAATTTTTTAGATCATGTTTGGATTGGCTTATTCAGAGTATTATTAAGCTAAAATAATCTTTAAGCATTTTTGAGCGTTTGAGTAGATTTAAAAAAATGTTTATATTTACTTGGTTTTAAGCTAAAATGATAAAATAACTCAAAAAATATCATGCATTGAAATTTCTAAGTTATGACTTGTTATTTATAAGTTAAAAATTAAAAGACAATCCAAACAGGCTTTTAGTCTTAAATATCACTAAGAATAAAGTAAAAATATGAAATTAAAACTATAGCATAGAAAGGTAGTAACTTCTTTTTTTTTAGACAAATTTAAAAGTATTAAAATATGTAAATTAGAATAGATGAAACATATTTATCACGGAATCAAATTTTATGATTAAAGGTAAAAAAATTTGTATTCATTCATAACAAATCCTTAAGCAAACTTTTTAATTACGAACTATGTCAAACTCATAACACTTAATCCAATAGCTTTAGAAATTCTGATATGATTTTCACTTCAGACAATTTCATTTGCATGGCTAAATCTTCAATAAGCAAAATTATATTTTCTATTCCAATAATTTCAGTGATTTCCAGTTCACAAGTCAAAAGAATTATTTATTCTTTTTGCAAATTTTCTATTTATATATAATGGATTGTTTGACAACACATTTAACAAGTTTCAATAGGAACAACTTACTATATTAGCTACGAAGTCATCTTGTTAGGGAGATCTTTATCTTTTAATATGAAATATTTCCGTGTAAATTTAAATTTAATTATAATTAAATTTAAAAAAACCAAAAAAAAGAAGAAGAAAAAAAACTAACTACATTATCTTCATTGGTTTGGTGGCTCCTATTTGAATGTGAGATAATTTTGTTATTGGAATTTTCACTTTAAATGGCTAATCTAACCTCCTTCCTAATCTCCATATTTGATACCATTTCATTAAAAAAAAAAAAAAACTAATGCTCGATATATAGGAAAATGCGATGCATAAAATATTCTATGTTATTAAATTTTAAAAAATAATTACATTTTAAGGAGTGTAATTTAGATAATTTATACTAAGACAAGTATTAAATAATTATTACTACGATCCAAACTCGTGATTCATAATGCACACTGAGACAATTTTACTTAAGTGCGAGATATCTATAAACACAAAAAAAAGACATAAAATAAGGTATTTTTTAAATTACAACTCACTAAAATTATGTAAGAAGCAATAGAAACTATCTAGAACATGATTTTCTTACCTTAATTTATGTTCTATAGTTGAACGATTGAAAATAGCATAAATTCATTTATTTTATTACTAAATCAAACAATTATTTTTTAGTATACTTTGTCAAGCTTGAACGAATCATTCACGTGCAAATTAATTGATTAATTTTAAAATTAAAAAATAAGTATAATGAATTGCTTATCTAATAATTGATGAGTTTTTATTATTTTAATTCTCATTGCACCGTCAATTGCATGAGTATATTTTTAAAAATTAAGCAAAAACATTGCTTTAAGATACCTTTATATATTTAATTGAGACTGTTTATCGTTTTATTGTTGTCGTTTTGCTTTCAATTTGTTTACTTAATTTTAGAAAATAGAAAGGGGATAATAGTCAATGTGATTGTGAGTTTAAATCTTAATTTTTTTATTTTAAATAGAGAAATTTTAAGAAATGTTTAATTTTATTGTGATAATTTTAGATTGTGGTGCTTTATAATTAAAAGCGAGAAAGCTCTCTATCTTAATCAACTTCTTTTTGAATCAAGGTCAGGTGTGACCTTGAAAAATATCGATCTTGATTTTCAGTTATTAATAAAGTTTGATTCTAGCCTTGTGATACATGACTCAACATATTTAATTTTTAATTAATTAAAAAAATATGTTTTGGATTTCTTAATATGTTAAATTTGGATTATTTTTATAAATATATTATCTTTAAATATGGAGTAATTAACCGTATATACTAAATGATGAAACGGTTAGTAATTTTGAAATGTGTGAATATTTATAAGGAAAAGGATTAAAAATGAAGATTTTAAGTAATTAGTTTATTGAAAATTAAAAAATATTAGTCAAATATCACAAATTTAAATATTCCAACAATGTAGGAATCAAAATTGCTATTGACTAAAGAAAAGACAATAGATTCATATAATAAATTTACTTAAATATCATATTACAAATTCAATGTAATTCAATATTTTTAACATATAACATAGATATAAATATGTAATATCAATTAAATAATTATACTTTTAAGTATTTTTTCATTTTAATAGTATGGTGATTTTTGTTCTTAAAACTTAAAATTTTGAACATAGAGGCTTAGGATGTCTTTTGGAACACATATTTATCATAACAACAAAATTTATTTTGTCTTATTTATTAAAAAAAAAGAGGCACTCATATTAAAGATAAACGAGAATTCGATGTTTTTGTGTTGTTATTGACAAAGTTCACTTATAGTTTGATATGCTTAATGCAAAGAAATTTCTTAATTAAAATTAAAAAATAAAATGTTGAGTTATAACAAAGACAATTCATACCTTCAAAATTTCAGATATCTTGTTAGCCAACAAATAAAAAACCAAATACTATGATCTAATTCTTATTGGCACTAAAAATGTACTAGTTACTAAACTTCACAAAATCGACTTATCAAGTTAAAATTTAATATAAAAAATAATTTCCTTTTAGTTGACCTAGATGAAGATGACTACACACAACTATCTCCTTTTTTCATATAAAAGAGTTATCAAATCAATCCGATTAGCTCGTTCAATCTTATATCTTATTAACCGACAAACTAAAAACCGCCAATATAATTTTGATCGCCATCAATACCAAAAGTGTAATAAGTAAAAACTCTACCTTTATCTTATTGGGTTTGCTACACTTCCAATAACTAAATTAATACCCATCACTACTATTAATGGAATAATATTTTTTTACTTATATTAGTGTAGTTATTTAAATTCAGGAATTTATTCTTGAATAAAAAGTTTTATTATAATTTATTTTTGGTAAGAGTAAATATTAATAGCAAGTTTTTTTCTCATCACACAAGAGGGTATTTCAAGAAACACCATTGGTGAAACTCCGTTGAAATCTCCGCTCCTTTTATCTACTTTTTTTTCTTACTTTACTCTCTTCAATTTGCAGAAAATTCTCTCTTCATCGCATTATCAATCTTCACTCTGGTTAGCCCCTTTTTCTCTTTTGTTTTTTTCTCAAAAGAGGAAGCATTTCAGTAAAAAGTTACAATTTTTATGTGTTTTTTTGCAAAAAAATGCATGTTTTAGGCTTACAGATGAAGCAATTTTTGTGGGGTTTGCTTGGATTATGGTTTGATTGTGATTTTTAGAGCTAAATCAAATTTGGGGTTTTCTATTTTGACCTTGTTACTCTTTTTATGTTTTTTTTTTTTTTGGTTTTGTTGATATCACTGTACAAAAAATGCATGCATTTGGGTTCCAGTTGGAGAAATTGTTGTGGTTTGCTTGGATTTTGGTTTGATTGTGATTTTTGTAGCTAAGTCAAATTTGGGGGTTTCCATTTTGACCTTTTAAGACTTCGTTTATACATAGGCAGAGATTAATTACAGTAAATATTTGTGGTTAGAGCCAACACTCTGTAAAGGAAACAAATTTGGATTGTAAAAATGTGCGGTTTTGATTTGCCTATATGTTACCTATATTTTTAATTAATGGCTATGTTGCTTGGACTCTTCAAACATGCAGCCTCACCCGTGTGTCGGATTCTTCAAAAATGCACTACTTTTGGAGGATTCGACAAGCACCTAGTGGTGTTTTTGAAGAGTCCGAGCAACATAGACTAATGGCATGTTTGTGTTTACCACTTGCATGTTACTTCTATTGAATAATGCTGATAGGTGTGTGTGAGTATAATCTGGTTACTTTTCCTGGGTTCAGCAGGGATAAAATAAAAATAAAAATGGAGTCACTTCAGAAACAATTATTCACAAAGGCAGAAACTTTATTCACATGGTAAAAATAATTTCTCATAATTTATGTATCTATGGCTGTCACTTTTAAGAAAGGTTAAGAATTTATTGTTTAAAGCATTTGTGTGGTTTGTGGGTAGAGTTATTTTGGAATTTGTGAAGCAAGGTTTGATTTGGTAAATTTGCTGTCTTGAATTATCTCTTGCTAAGGACCCAAAAGGTGTGGCCTAGTGGTCAATGACGTGAGTTGAGAACCATGAAGTATCAATTTCAAATCCTCGCAGAGACAAAAAACACTAGGTGATTTCTTCCCATTTGTTCTAGCCTTGCTTTGGTGGATAGAGTTATCTGGTCGCTGGTACCTGTTGCTGGTGGGAGGGGTGACAGGTATCTAGTAGAATTAGTCGAGGTGCGCTAAAGCTGACCCGGACACCACAATTTTTTTTTTTTTTGATAACCGAGAAATCCGTCTGTGACCCGCCCTTTGGACCAATCACAGCTTTCTAAACTCGGTGGATAATGGGCCCGCCCCTCTACCCTTCTCCACTTAAATACCGGGCTTTGCTTTGCATGGTGTGGGGCTTGAACCTGCGACCTAAGCCACAAATCCTCCACCTTTTGCCACTTGAGCTAGGCCTTAGGGGCACCCGGACACCACAATTATAAAAAAAATGTTCCTTGAGTTACTTGTACTATTAGGTTCAGAGGTCTTATTGTATATGATGAAGGCATGAAACATTTGATGCTATATGGTTGAAGCCTGAAGGTGTTTCCTGTTGAACTGTACACCAATATGGCTGATGGCCTATTTCATAACAAATTGGGAGTGTCATTTTTTTTTTGATGACCGAGAAATCCAATGTTTCTGATTGGGAACTTCGAGGTTAATTCTGACCCTTTACCCTTATCCGCTTAAATATGGACTCAGTGCAACAACAAGGCTTCAAACACGTGATGTTGACATATGGCACATCCCCTGCTAAACTACCTTTTCCATTGAACCTAGATGTATTGATATTTCAATTTTAGTTTCTCTTAATGTTGTGGATTCTTGTATCAATGTCATAGTTTTTATCATATCCTCAGACAGGATTTTTAGCTTCAGAACTCTCTGGATTTTGAACAAAAAATTGAAAGTTTCGTTTGCTTGACACCTTTTCTCTTTCGTTTCATTAACTTAAATAGTTCGATTTGTCCGGTTCTTCCGTGTATAGAAATGCGACTTCTCATTCCTGTTAAATGTTTGATGATTGGGTTTTATATAGTTTCCAACATATCAAAGAAATCAAAAAGAATAAAAAGGTATTATCTGGATGCATTTATTTCTCTGTCCTTTATTTTTATAAACAGATCAACACATGTTTCGAGGAGAGACCATATCTGAATATATCATACAGAATGGGTAGTCACTCTTTTCATTTTGGTAATTCTTTCCTAGTCAATGCATTGGTTACTGATAAGTCTCATATCTACCTAAGGATAGGAGTAATTGCTATTATCTACACTGACAATTTATTGCACATTTGATGCATTAGTTTTCTGTTGGATGTAAGTTTGTATACGAAGGTGATTTTAGTTTCTAAATGAGCACTTATATTCATTGATTATGTAATACTTTCAATCAACTGAACCCAGACCAAATTTGATTGTTGAGGGGACTCAATCTTTATAATTGTGGTTGAATTTTACTATTCCAAATATGGAAGATGTTATTTATAAATGTAGAATCTTCAATTGCTATTTTTATCATACTCCTATTTTGGTAGATAGGAGTAACTGATGATATGACTGCATGCTTCCAATGGGCCATCAAGTCAGTGAATATAAAAGAGTGATTGTGATTGAGAATCGCCCAATAATTCATTATATTGAAGCCAAACAACGTTTCCTGATACAAATAACTCTGGCTTGTTCAATGCACCCAAGGGTGTGGCCTAGTGGTCAATGAAGTGGGTTGAGAACCATGAGGTTTCAGGTTCAAATCGCAGTTGAGACAAAAACATTAGGTAAATTTCTTTCCATCTGTCCTAGCCTTGGTGTACAGAGTTTCCTCCCACAACAATAGGTGCCAGATAACTCTGTCCACTAAGGCTAGAAGAAATGAGAAGAAATCACCTAGTGTTTTTTCTAGGTTGGGATTCGAACACGAGTCCTCAGGGTGCTCAACCCACTTCATTTACCACTAGGCCACACCCTTGGTTGTTGGTCTCTAATGCTTTACTATTATTATAGATTCGATTTTGTTAATGAACCAGAACGCGTCTCGACTAAACTCTAGCTTCTCTCCACTCCATTTTGCACGCCTTTTGGATATTTACTTTCCTATACTAAAATGTTCAAAATCTGATCAGGTTCATGATGTACACCACTTACCTCCATCATTCATGCCCTACCCCTACAGTCACCCTTGAAACAATTGGGTCTGGCATCATGAAAATATACCCTTCATGAGTAGTGATCCTGGAAATAGTATTTTTTGAGGTACATGTGAGTAAGAGTAGCTTACCATCTATCCATGCACCTACTTCATTTTTTTATTTAAATATAGCAGTTGAGACAAAAACATTAGGTAATTTCTTTCCATCTGTCCTAGCCTTGGTGTACAGAGTTTCCTCCCACAACAATAGGTACCAGATAACTCTGTCCACTAAGGCTAGAAGAAATGAGAAGAAATCACCTAGTGTTTTTTCTCTGTTGGGATTCGAACACGAGTCCTCAGGGTGCTCAACCCACTTCATTTACCACTAGGCCACACCCTTGGTTGTTGGTCTCTAATGCTTTACTATTATTATAGATTCGATTTTGTTAATGAACCAGAACGCGTCTCGACTAAACTCTAGCTTCTCTCCACTCCATTTTGCACGCCTTTTGGATATTTACTTTCCTATACTAAAATGTTCAAAATCTGATCAGGTTCATGATGTACACCACTTACCTCCATCATTCATGCCCTACCCCTACAGTCACCCTTGAAACAATTGGGTCTGGCATCATGAAAATATTACCCTTCATGAGTAGTGATCCTGGAAATAGTATTTTTTGAGGTACATGTGAGTAAGAGTAGCTTATCATCTATACATGCACCTACTTCATTTCATTTAAATCTTATATTTATTTCTGCACGGATTGGTATGCTTTTACCAAACAAAACTGCTCTGTATTAAGAAGCAAGTCATCCAGGGTTGCTATATGTAAGTGTGATGATTTGTGAGATAAGATCAGGTTTTTGACTCAAAGTTCATGAGTACGAAAATTCAACATACGTTTTAGGTTGTATTGAACTGTGCTTATTGCCTTATTGAGATGAACATAGATATTTTTTTAATAAGTATCCAAAATTGTGTCCAGTGTCCTCTATGAAATCAAGTTGTGCAATCTCTTACCAATAGATTTACGAGAAAGTAATATGTATAATGACGCCTGATTCTTCTCCAAGCAGGCAGTCTCCACTAAATTTAACTCGATAACATTGCACAAAGGAGTATGTCGTATAGTAATCAAATAACTGATTCAGAAGCGGAACAAAGAAGCCAAGATGTTCAACCGGAGCCTTATGCTTTCTACAGGAGCTTAGCAACCTTTCAGCAGCCTAATGTCCATGCAATATTACCAGCTCCTGGAAATGCTGGTAATTTCTATTTGCACCATCCACAGTACCATCAAGAAGGTGCATTATTTTATGGAAAGTTGCAGTATGATGGGATTCAATATCAGCATCCTGCCACCAATCTTGACCCAGCCATTGCTTCATCGTCAAATCACTATAACCATTACATGGCTGCTCCATCCGCTCCTAGGGATTTCCCCATTCCAGTAAACCACGGGCAACATGAGCAGCTCCCATTTGCAAGCACTCAAGGAAACCTTGGAGTTAATGAAGGCAGTTATGGAAGGAACAATCCTTATGTAGATGGTGTTGGAGGCTCGTTTAAGAGAAAGAATGCTGAAGGGATCCCTGTGAACTTTCAGTATCAACATGCTTTGGCAGGCTCCAGCTTTCCTCTTGCCTCAATGAGTGCTGCGTCTTTTGTACCACCTGAATACAGAGGGAATGGCTCATTATCATTCACCGAGGATGGAGCACCGAGAGGTATGAACAATCATCAGCCTCAAGGGAACTATGTCGGCCAAGCCTGTGAATTTCCTGGCAATTTTTGGTCAGGCTTGCAGTTCAACAGCAGTGCTAGGGAGAGTGAAACATGGGCCTGGAATCATAGTTCTCGCCTACCTTATCTACCTGGTACACTCTACTCATTTTTTATTTGACTTCTAGGGATCTATTATAACCTATATCGCTTCGTTGCTAAGGGATCCAGAGATGAGTTTCTGTTTCTTTCCTTAATGATAAATTCTTGCTTTTTGACTATCCATTTTATTTTATTTATTTGCCTAATTTGCAGAAAACTTGTTTCATAGGATAGAAGAGTTTCCTTGCATCTTCAATCACAAGACATTGTCAACATTCCTCCTCTAGAAGCTAACCCAAATTTATCCAAAAATGAGAGATATTGATGCGCAAGTTCAGTTATAGAGGGCTAGGCGAACTGTTAATATTAGGGCTTAAAGTTTGGAGAGATTGTTCCTAATTTTTAAACAGTAAAAGCCTTATTTTCTTACAAGGAGAAGACAAGGAACACCCCACCCCCACGGCCCACCCTCCAGCTTTCTCCTGAATTTATACAACTTCTGGGGAATTTTGTCACACTTCTCCTTTTTCAGTCATGAATGTTTTTCTCTATTTTTGTTCCTTTTGCCCAGAAAAGGAAAAAAAAAAGAAGCAAAAAGTTGCTCAGCTAAAAACAGAGAATGCTTCCTATTCTTCTCTTCACTTAATGTTCATCAAAGTCAGTGCTCTTTTAAGTTTTGTTCTAATATGTGCTACTGCTGTGTCACCTAGTTGAAAGGTGCATATTTGAGCTTTCCTTCTGCAATTGTATATGTTAAAAGGATGTATTTACGGGAAACAAATCTTATTCTTTCCTTCTCCATCCCCACGTTCTCTTCCAAAGCTCATCTCATATTTATTCTACGTGCTAAAAGTTAACTTTGTTTAGCGTGGAATTATTATAAAAGATTCGTGTAGCTATTCATTGAGTTTGGGATTGATGTAGAGTTGATTTAATTGATTTAAAAGTTAACATTGAGAAATGATTGCATCTCTCTCCTATACTTTATACTTCTTTCCTTAAGTCTTCAAGGGAAACTTTAGGTCTTTGTAGCGCCACATGTTAACTTCCTAAACTGATTGCATGTCTCTTCTGCTTTTTTCCCATTACTTTAGGTGATACTCAAGGCTGTGAAGATGGTGGAAACATCAGTGTGCGAGGTTATCAAGTAACAAACGGGAATGGAGGTTTGACTAGTTTTGTATATCCATCCATTCCTCAAGGGCACCCAAACGTTCGTCATCTACCACCACATATTCAAGGAGTGAGACCCCGATTTATCACTCTCCCTCCACAAATGACTGCTTCTTCACACAGACACCTACCAAGTAGCTTGTTTGACAGCACTATCAATCCATTTGCCCTTGTAGAGGCAGGGTCTAGATATATTAGACCATTCCCACCGACTGCCTTTAGATTGTACAGACCTCAGCGAGGGGAATTCATGCTTGGAACAAATACTAGACTTCACAACCTACCTAACATGAGAGTTCTTCCGGAGGATGTAAATATACTTCTGTTTTACCAGAACATCTTTTCACATTTATGGTCTAATTTAATGCAGTAAAAGTTATGGAATCAAGATAACGGTTTATCCTTATTGATGGTTGTATGTAGGGTGTGGCAATGCTGGATATTCCTGGCTATCATGAAGTGCGTGATTCTGTTGATCAGCACAGGGAGATGCGCATGGACGTAGATCACATGTCTTATGAGGTAGGAAGATAGAAGGTTCCTCAGTTGTATGTACCGGTTTGTATTTATCATGATGGTTAACGAGTATATGCTACTTCTCCATTTTCCTTTTTTCGTAAGTTATATACTCCCTCCATTTCAATTTGTTTGTCTTACTTTACTTTTTTAGTCTGTTTCAAAAAGAATGCCCCTTACCTTTTTTGGCAACTCTTTAATTTCAACTTTCCATATGACATGTTTAAGAGCGCAAGATTAAAGTACATTTCGGTATTTCTACGTATCTTTTAGTTTATGACGACAATATTCAAAAGTTTTCTTTATTTTCTTAAACTCCGTGCCAAGTCAAAATACAGGCAAACAAATTGAAACGGAGGGAATACTACTTTATTAATGTTCAGGTAGCAACTTATTGTTGTAACTTCTGGAAACTAATTTTGTTCCTCTTTAAAATTCTACTCCAGGAGCTTCTTGCATTGGGAGAGCAGATTGGCACTGCAAAAACTGGGTTATCGGAGGATGTTATTGTTGGCCATTTGAAAACAAGATCATTTTCATCTGTAGAAATTCCTTGCAATTTTGGAAGTGCTGCATGTTTAGATCACAAGACTGATTTTTGTGTCATATGCCAGGTATTTACCTCTATGCTGACTTACTGTTGACATGGGAACTATTTGAATACATTTTTCCAGAGGTGTCATTAATTACTCAACTTGTGACTTGATTCCAGGAACTTTTGATGATTCCCGTAGCTTATTGAGTAAAATTTAGTTTTTCAAATTCATTAAGCACACCACTGGTATTTATGTTGCCATTGCCTTCCTAAAAATAAGGGAGCCTTGACGTAGGTCGTGAACCGTGGAAACAGCCTCTTGCAGAAATGTAGGGTAAAGTTGCGTATAATAGACCCTTGAGGTCCTGCCCTTCCCCGGATTCCCTGCATAGAGGGAGCTTAGTGCACCGGGCTGCCCTTTTTATTGCCTTACTAAATCTTTGCAAGGCATCCATACTTTCGAAGTTGGATAAATTTACTATTTCTGGCCTATGTCTATTTCTTCAAAGGTGAGCGTCGTACTTGTTTACCGTGTTTGTGTCGTGATATGGTGTTAGTTCACAAGCTTCGCTATTCATCCAAGTTGCATTCTTTTTGTTGCTCCTTTCCCCCCATCAAAAAGTAAGTATCTCTGATTGCCTGTGTTTATATACTTTGTTTCAGTCTGATTACAAGGACCAAGAGAACGTGGGGACTCTCGATTGTGGGCATGAATATCATGCAGAGTGCGTAACAAATTGGTTGATTCTGAAGAACAATTGTCCCATATGCAAGTCCACAGCATTGTGCGCAGAGGGAAAGGATTCCTGAAAACAGGCGATACATGATCGCCTGAATGAATTAAAGAGCAAACATTCTGGATCTGTTGCTAAATATTTATGCTCTGATGAGTAGGAAACGTTACTGAAACTGTACAAATGTACTGTATTTTTGTATATATATTCGGCATGATATGACTGACTGTCAACATGTCCAAAAACAACTAGTTGGCCTTATCTATGCCATGTGAAGTTGTACAGAAACTTGTAGTTTTTTTTGGTCTGTCTCCTGTAGTTGTACTTACTACAGACCTCTTAATGGGCATTTTACCCCCCTTCAGACAATTACTCTTTGGTTATTTTGTTGATGTGTTCTTATGTAATGGTTTTTCTTGTTACTGCTGATGCAAAAGGTTGCCTTTGAAGTTTATTTTGGTATAGTTTTTCGAAAAAAACACTAGGTGATTTCTTTTTACGTCCCCCAACCTTGGTGAATTGAGTTATTCAATACATGTATGGTGGATTGAGTTATTCAGTACTTGTGTTGGTGGGAGGTTGTACGTACCTTGTGAAAAGAGGTGCATGTGAATTGTCCCATGTTGCTTGGGTCTTTCAAAAATACTGTTGCATACTTGTTGGATCCTCCAAATATGTATAGTTTTTGGAGCATTTGGCTCATACTCGATATTATTTTTGGAAAGTTCAAGCAATATAGACTTCAATTATAGAAAGAAAATAGTGTATTCCTACCATTTTGGTCTCATTTTTGGAGTAACATATATTTGTTTATTTTTGGAGCTAATTGTTCTGCACTAAATAATTATCAAAAAAGGAAAAAAAGTCATGTGAAGGTAGAAATAGAATCAAAATTTGGAGTTTATGTATTCAGAACTTGCTATTGAAATCATAATTCGTTTAAATTGTTGTGTTCATAACTAAAAAAGTACATTTGGACATGTAATATTAACACATGTCTATTTATTAACTAATTTATTTTTCTATTCCTCCGTTTTGGTTTTTATTTTTATTTTCGTATATAATTAATAATAGTTATCAAATCAATTCTAATCACGATTGATACAACCAAATCGATAAATATATAATACTATTATAAATATATTTAGTTTTAATCAATAAATAATCCAAATCGACTCACACTACTACCTTGTTTGGATGACTGTTACTCATTGTATTATATTGTTAGTTAAAATACAATGTGTGTATTGATTGTTACTTAAATTCTATTGTATCGTATCGTTTAAATTCATTATTAGGTAACAACCGATTTATTATGATTACATCGTTACATTAATATTTTCTTCTCATTTTATCTTTATTTATTATTTAATAATTATATCTCTTCTTTTACCTTATTTTTCGTAGTTATTCTACTTGTACCTTACTTTTTTTTTTCTTTTATAGGGGAATTAGCCAACTTGCACGATTGAACTCTCTTCTTTTTAGAACTCGAGAGAAATTTGACTTTCCTACTAGAAGTGATGCCATGCTGTTCTAAACCTTACTTACGTCATCCAGTAAATTTATCATTCAAATTATTAATATGTAAGACAAAAACATAAAATCTATCCAAATATTATATTAATTAAAACTATAAAACATATGCCATACTATATATATTATGAAATAATAATAGTTACAACCATCCAAATCTTCCCTTTCTTCTTCCTTCGACCTCCGTTCACTTTTCCTAAACCCTAGCCTTTCCCCGGTGCACTTTCTCCTATTCTCTCCTCCAATGGCGGATGCTACTGACGACATCGACAAGCTCTACGAGTTTGGTGAACGTCTCAACGACGCAAAGGACAAGTCTGAGGTCAGTACTTTCTTCAACTTCACTGTATTTTTTTCCTTTTTTTTTGTGTTGTTAGGGTTTATGGAAGGTTACGGTAAGCATGTTTTGATTTTATTTAGTTTGGTTAAACAGCATAGGCAGGACTATGAAGGAATTATTGCGGCAGCGAATGGAAGTGTGAAGGCTAAACAACTTGCTGCTCAGCTTATCCCTAAGTTTGTTAAGTTTTTCCCTGAGTTAGCGGAGCAGGCACTTGATCAGCACTTAAATTTAATTGAAGATCACGAGCTTGGGGTTAGTATTCGATTCAATATATGCGTGTTTGTTTTAACATTGAATAGATTATAGCGTATTAACTATTCAATGCGGCTTAATAAAATTTAGTCAGCCAAAAGACTATTTTTTTTTGTAATAACAGTGGTGTCAACTTGTGTTCACCTAGACTAAAAGCTTGCTTGGCCAAGCTTTTGGGAGGCCACAAGGCTGTATTTTTTTTCGTAGCAGTGGTGTGGGGACAGTTTGCGTTCATCTAGACTAATAATCTGTTTGTCCAAGCTTTTGGGAGGCCAAAAGTGCTTAATTAAAAAGGGGAGGTTTTTGATCAGGCTTTTGAGAGAAATAAGTGCTTATGAGTTATGGGAACCAAAAAAAAAGTATCTTTTGCCCAATTTTTTTTTGTTTGAGAATTACTTTTGAGAAAATACACTTAAGAAGCACTTTTAACTAGCTTGATCAAACACTAATTGTTGCTCGAAAGTGCTTTTTAAATTGATTGTCCGAACACAAACGGTTTCTCACTAAAGTACTTCTGTGATTTTAGAAGCTCGGCCTGATAAGCTATAATTCCTCAGGGTATCTACTGCCTCTTACTAGCACATGTATCAATTTTGGATCTTAAGACCTCATGGTATTCACTTCATTGACCACTAGGCCGCATTCTTGGGCGCTCAACATTTTGGCTGTATTATCAACATCTTACTTTGATACTAATTGGTCAGGTCATTGCTGATGAGTCAATCTGAGGAGTTAAAATTTTATTACAACAAAAACAGTTTCAAGTTGATACTGCTAAAGTACAAAGAATTTTTTTTCAAGGATAGTAACAGTAAAGTATAAAGATAATACTGGCTAAACAACATTAGAAACCCAAGTACTCAAGCATGAACGACATGTTTTGTATGCTAAATACAACATTTACATCTCCCCAGTAGTACAAATAACTTAAACAACTATATTTCAAAAACTGAATTTGCTCTTGTTGCTTCCAAAACGTCTCTTATTTCTTTCCTTCCATATAGCCCAGGCTATGGTAAGACCGTAAGAGGGATGGCTCTCAAAATCCTTTTTTGGTACACTTCTGGCCAGGCAGTTTTCCAACACACTAACAAATTCTTGAACTTCATAGGACTTAACCAAGAAATGCCAAAGTTAGCCATAAATATGGACCACACCTGCGAAGTAAATTCATATGATCCACAGATTCACAAGATTTCTCTCATAAATAGCATCTGCTACACATGATCAACTTCTTCTCATCAGGCTTTCATGATTTAGACATGGTTCATGAGACATTATGACATAGCCTTGAGGTGCTCTACAGGCCATTTAAACTTATAAAACCTTTTAGGGTGTTTTGACCTATATAAACACTATTTTTTGTGTAACTTAGTGTTTATTCATATCTCAAGTAGAAACAATGGCGGATGCATGATTTGGACCGTACGGTGCCCCATTGCCTTGGGTGTAGAGCTACCACTAGTCACATGTCTAAGCAAGTGTTTGTATCTGGTGGGCATTCGGTTTTGTGTCTTTGGATTCTGCTCTTTGATTGAAAATTCTCTTGAAACTTTCAGTTCTTTGATGGACAAATCTATAGCAAACTAACATACTTGAACTTTTGACTAAAATATAAACTATATTCACAAAAAGAAAAGTTCTTACCATTGAAAGGTCTCACAAAGTTTCTCGGCTAGCGCAAGACTCGAACAACAAGGCCTTGAAGTGTATCACCTAAATATTTAGAGTTCAACTTGAATTACATAAAACAACAAGCTAACTTCAACTCATAAAAATATCCAAGTTTTATGTTCAAATAGCAATTTTTTAAGAACTTGACCAGCTTTTCATTTTAAGAAACGTAACCAAAGCCTAATGCTAAAATGGCTTTGGAAGTTTATGACAGGAGAGAATATGCTATGGAGAGAGGTGATCAGGGTAAAATATGAAATGGAGAATAGGTGGATGACAAAGATGGTAACTACACCATATGGATGTGGTATCTGGAGATCAATAAGAAATCTTTGGCCTCTGTTTCTTTCTAGAATCAGATTCCAGGTGGGTAATGGAATGAAGGTGTCATTTTGGGAGGACAGATGGATAGCCCAAAGAACCCTGAAACAATTATTCCCAGACTTATATACACTAAGCCTTCAACAAAATGCAACTGTGGCTGAAATGTGGACAGGACAGGGGTGGAACTTACATCTTAGGAGGAATTTAAATGATTGGGAGATGGGGAACATAGTGGCCTTCCATGATACAATGGCACAATTTAGCAATTTGACTAGGGAAGAAGACAAGGTTGTGTGGAAGATTGGTAGCAAAGGGGTTTTCAGTGTCAAGT
>JAJOOH010073343.1:0-14920 GCA_029582605.1 Solanum gracilifrons | reverse complement strand
ATGTTAATTCTTGTGTGGAATGATTATAATGTAAAAAATTAATGTATTATTTATGGCATAGTTATATATGTCTTATCATCAATTATTTTTAGAAATAGCTAAATTTCAAAATAATTATTTTCTCTTGAAAAACATCCATTATATAGACTAATCTATTTAGTTGATTATATTTAAAGAAAATTTTAATAAACTCTTTTAATCTACGCTTAATTACTATATTTTACTAATTTTGTATTACAAATAATTAAGTATAATCTTAAGTAGATAAGATAGTCATTTGTAGTTATTATTAATGAGAAATTTAACTGTCTCTTTTCAATAAAGAGATTTATTTTAAGCAAAAAAATAATTTTTCAAAGGTATGCGTTGGCACCTTATGATCATAATTGAGTCAGGGGAGGGATAGAGGAAGGAATGTATGTTATGTATATGTAGAACATAATTTGGTATATAATGAAAAAAATATTAATGTAGAAAAACAAAATTACAAAAATATTTTTTTAACTAAAGCATACAATTTTTTTATTAACTAAACAATATTTATTTTTAAAAATAAATCAGATAAACTATACACACAAAAAAATATACACAAAAACATTTTTTTCATTTTCCTCGGCAGCCAAATAGTTTGTGTTTTAGTAGTTCAAGGAGTTTGGGAAATATAAAAAAGTTAGTTTTGTTTGGAGGGAAAAGTATTGAGGAAATAAATGTAAAAATTAAAACAAGGATATTCTAGTCTTTTTATATTTCTGGCCAAATTCTGGCCAAATATTTCTGGCCATTTAGTATTACCCTATTATTTTATACTCCCTCCATTTCATACTAATTAATTTTTTGTGGTGTTTCACACCCTTTAAGAAAAGTAGATTAAGATATAATTTGAACATAGTTTTTCATTTTTACTCTTATTAATTATTGTCAAATTTATTGAAGTCAACACATTGAAAATCCAAATAAAGGGTAAAATTGGAAAAACACTCTAAAAGTAGTCTTAGAAACTGAACAATTAAGTTAATTTGAAAAATGAAAAATGACTCAAAAATTCAATTAATATGGAATGAATGAAGTATAATATTCCTTCTGTTTTAATTTGTTTGTCTTACCTTTTTTTTTCATTTTGTCTAAAAAAAGAATGTTTTTTTTTCAATAGTTCTTTGATTTTAACTTTTTCGTATGACATATTTAATTAAGATCAGAAGATTAAAGAATATCTTGATACATTTTACGTATTTTTAATTCAATAGTACAAGATTTAAAAAATTATTTATCTTTTTAATTTATGTGCTAAATTGAAACAAGATGATCAAATTAAAACGGAGAGAATTTTTTTTTTTTTTGTTGTTGTGTAGGGCCTCTTTGAACTTGGCGCTAATGACATTATCATTTAACATTCTTTTTAAGTACCTATTTAGATGTTATTTATAGCGATTTAATTGCACAATTTTGTCTTCAATTGAGTCGACTTGTCTTCAATTTTGTTTTGTATTTAGTAATCGAATTTATGTTTAAAGGCGCAAGTTTTTTAAAGACGTGAAACATAATGCTCTCTGCATTTCTTTTTATATGTCATCGCTTTTTATAAATAGTTGGACCAAAATATTTGTTATTTTATAAAATCAATGCATAAATTATCATATTCTTCCTATTATACCCTTGATAGAGTAGTTATTTAGTCTTGAAAAATATATACTTTGACCAACCTAGGAAAATTAATAAGTAATTAATATTCATGGGAGTACTTCATACATTGATTAATTACTCTCTCCATTCACTATTCTATAAAAATCTTATTTTTGAAAATAAACTCAAAATTTTAAATAGTCATCCAAAGGCATTTTAATTTTTGAAATCTAGCTAAGTCATCATTTATTGAAAAGTTAACTTAAGAAAACATTAAATAATGGTAGAATGTTAATGCAAGTACAATCTAAAAAGATGACATATAAAAAGAAACGGAGAGAGTAATAAAGAGTAGTGGCCTAGTGAGGATATTGTAATTATGTAGTGGACATTCATATTAATATACTCCACATTGATAGTTAATGAGATAGATACTTCTTATAAGATTTGGATAATCCTATTCCCTTTGAATTAGGCGCAAAACCTAATTGAACATAGTATCAGAGTAGGACTCATCTCACCCAATATTGAGCCCCCAAAATTAAAATTGTTCGCGCACCAGATGATAAACACTGAGTGTGAGGTGGTGTATTAAAGAATGACAAAAATCTCATATTGATGATTAATGAGATAGATGAACTCATTGTAAGATTTGACAATCCTCCTCTTTTTGAGCTAGCTTTTAGGATGTGAATTAGGCTTAAAACCTAATTTAACAAATACCTCCATGACCTTTGTCTAAACCTTCCTTCTCATTGTAATTTCTATCTTAGTTGTTGTGCAAACAAAAGAGAGAATAAAGTTTATTTTTTTTTTTAAAAAAAAAGAGAGAATAGAGGAAAAAAGGGAAAATATTGTTAAAATTGAGTGTAGATGTAGGAACTACATTCTAAGGTTAAAAAAACTTACACACAACTCTTTTGCTACATTAGAGGACTCGACTGACATCCATATTAAATCTCAACCAGTATAAAACATATCTATTGTCATTTACTTTCTAATTAAAGTTAATTTGGACATCCAAAAGAAAGTTTTTTTTTTTTACTCGCTATAGTTTTATTTTTTGCATTTTACTATTAAATTTAAACTAAAAATTATAGATTGAATTTGAAATATATATGTAGTTCATAAACAAGAGTTTGTAGAAAATAAATAAATAAATAGTTTCTAGTTTTCACAAACTAAACCATAGAATATGTAACTTCCTCAAATTTCATTACCCATCCACTTGTCTGGACTTAGATTTTCCCACCATTCCAACAAATTTCAAATTTTCAAACACCACAAAACCCCAATCACCACATTCCCTTATAAACAAACTCATTTTGCTTCATTTTTTTTCTTCATTTCTCATACAATTCCTAGAATTCATCATTCTCTCTCATTTCATTCTCGTCCTTCCTCCCTCGACGATACCCTTTATCTATAAAAATGCGTGAAATTCTCCATATACAAGGTGGCCAATGTGGCAACCAAATTGGGGCTAAGTTTTGGGAGGTGGTATGCGCTGAGCATGGAATTGATGCAACCGGAGCGTACCATGGGGAGACAGATACTCAACTTGAGAGAGTGAATGTATATTATAATGAGGCGAGTTGTGGGCGATTCGTACCTCGTGCTGTTCTTATGGATTTAGAGCCTGGTACTATGGACAGTGTTAGATCTGGAACTTATGGTCAGATTTTTAGACCTGATAACTTTGTATTCGGTCAATCTGGTGCTGGTAATAATTGGGCTAAAGGTCATTATACTGAAGGTGCTGAGTTGATTGATTCGGTTCTCGATGTTGTTAGGAAAGAAGCTGAGAATTGTGATTGTCTACAAGGTATTTTGTTTAAATGTTGCTGCATATCTTTTGATTTGTTGAACTCGTGCTGATTGTTTTTTTTTATTGATTTGAGAAAGTGTAATTGTGATGCTGATACGGTGTTTGTCTAAATGTTTATGTGTATTTTTCATTTGTTAATTCGTGCTGGTTGTTTTTGATGTTGTAAGTTTATGATTTTCTGCGTTTGAGAAGCTTAAAATTATTTTTGCCTACAATGTGTTTGTTTAAATATTTATGCGTTTTTTTTATTTGTTTACTCGTGCTGATTGTTTTTTTATATTGTTTGTAAAGAAGCTGAGAATTGTGATTGCCTAAAAGGTATTTGTTTAAATGTTTATGCATAATTTTGATTTGTTAATTTGTGCTGATTGTTTTGATATTGAAAGTTCTGTGGGTTTTTATCATTGAGAAGCTGAAATCACAAACATTTAAACATAAATTGTGATGCTGCCAAGGTGTTTGTTTGAATTCTTATGCATGTCATGATGTATTTTGTTAATTTGAGAAGCATAAAATCGTGATTGCTTACATTTATGTTTAAATGTTTGTGATTGTGCCTACATGGTGCTGTTTAAATGCTTGTGCATACACTGATTTGTTTATCTTGTGGGATTACGTTTGATATGGTATGTTCAATAGTTGTAAATTTTCATACATGCTTATGATTTCATTTTGTTATGTGAACATAGTCATGTTATCACACTTCAGGTCTGGTATGTGTGTGTATTTAGAGAATTTATAGTTTTAGAGAATCTCGACTTGCTTTAAAAGATGAACATTGAATGAATCAATGGCTGGTACACAGTGGGTGGGTGCTATGTTGATTGAATCTATTCTTGAGGTTGTGCACAAGTAACCTCAGAATTGCTATTGCCTAAAGGTGTTTTCGAAATGTTTGTACATATAAAGATTTATAAACTTGTGGAATTGGTTCAACTATCAGTCTATCACAAGCTCTAATGTTTATTGATTTCATTTGCCTGTGACTTTATATTTTTGGGTATATAGATAGTCATACATGCACAATTGTTGCTTATATGTGTGACTATATGCAGGGTTTCAGGTGTGTCATTCCCTGGGAGGAGGGACTGGGTCTGGAATGGGGACACTTCTCATTTCAAAGATTAGAGAGGAATACCCAGATAGGATGATGCTGACATTCTCTGTCTTTCCATCTCCAAAGGTTTCAGACACAGTTGTAGAGCCTTACAATGCTACATTGTCTGTTCATCAGCTTGTAGAGAATGCAGATGAGTGCATGGTTCTTGACAACGAGGCTTTATATGACATTTGTTTCCGAACCCTCAAACTTACAACTCCTAGCTGTAAGTATTCTCTATTCATATCAATGACATGACTCATTTACTTAAGCGTCTAGTTCAACATGCGACGACTTTGAGCCGTGGTGATGGAGTCTTCAATATGTTATTTGATGTTAGATAATTGAAACTAATATCCTGATTAGTGCCAGTGGCCTCCCATTTTTGCAGCCATTTCATTTTTTCTTTTCACTTTCATTTTCTTAAAGCTTATCTTAATCAATCTTCGTGAAATGCGGTTCACCAATTGTTTAGTTATTAAAACTCTCCCTCAATTTTCATTCATAGTCTAACTTTATATAGTGAATTTTTGCGTAGCTGACCATAACTCATTTGGGATTGAGGGTTGGTTGGTTGTGTTTGCTTAGCAACAATTAATATGAATATGCTTCATGCTGTGGGTCACTTATTCTGCAACTTCTGAGAAACTTATCCTTTTCCTGATGGTGCTTTTGTTTTCTAACAGTTGGTGATTTGAATCACTTAATTTCTGCAACCATGTCCGGAGTTACTTGTTGCCTCAGATTCCCTGGACAGCTTAACTCTGATCTACGGAAACTTGCTGTGAATCTCATTCCTTTCCCCCGTCTCCACTTTTTCATGGTTGGGTTTGCTCCACTTACCTCACGTGGTTCACAACAATACCGCGCTTTATCAGTTCCTGAGCTTACTCAACAAATGTGGGATGCAAAGAACATGATGTGTGCTGCTGACCCTAGGCATGGCCGCTATTTGACAGCATCAGCAATGTTTAGGGGGAAAATGAGCACCAAGGAAGTTGATGAGCAGATGCTTAATGTGCAGAACAAAAATTCTTCATACTTCGTTGAGTGGATTCCCAACAACGTCAAGTCAACAGTCTGTGACATTCCACCAACTGGTCTAAAGATGGCATCAACTTTCATTGGAAATTCAACCTCAATACAAGAGATGTTCCGTCGTGTCAGTGAGCAATTCACTGCCATGTTTAGGAGGAAGGCTTTCTTGCATTGGTACACAGGGGAAGGAATGGATGAGATGGAGTTCACTGAGGCAGAGAGCAACATGAATGATCTGGTCTCCGAGTACCAACAGTACCAAGATGCAGTAGCAGATGAGGATGAAGGATACGAGGACGAAGATGAAGCATATCATGACTAGTATGCTTATGCCGGGAAATCTTATCTTATATTTTAAGTAATAGTTCGTTTCAACTGTGCATGAACTTTAGTAGTGAAGAGAAAGCGACTAACCTGTATTTTTGTCGAACTTGTCACTATCCCTTAATTGCATATTGAATATTTGTTGCTTTTGCTAAGCAATATGTGATTGAGTGATGATAAAGCATGCTGTAGTTGGTACATACTCATACTACTTATGTCCAGTAAAATGACTCTTTGCTTATTATTAAAGCAGTAAAAACCAATAATATTGGAAACAGATACAATAACTTTCAAATTGTCTAATGCTGGCTTGAAGGATTGCTTGCCTAGGATCTCAACTCTCAAAACTTGGCTATTAAAATATTGATATCAAATTAAACATAAAAATTTGAGCACCTTGTTAAATAGAGAGAGAAGTATTAAAAACATCTCTAAACTTTTTTTTTTTTTTTTGGGCAAACTTTCAGTACAAACTCATTTGGGCCTATTACCCAAATCCAATAAACAAAATTAAACACAAGAAAGATCAACCCAGCCCTCTGCTTTCTTTCTATGTGCTCGTCCCTAAAGAGTAGGATTTCCACTAAGTTCCTTTCGACTCAATTCCTATTCATTTTACCTGATGCTGAACTGCTGCCTGCGATCTGCAGCTTCGCTTCATGCTTTGGGAACGATTGGGTCGATTCATCTATCAAGAGTGAGTGATTCTTCAGTTTTAGTTTCCGCAGCCCCTTTGTTTCGTCTATTCTGATCTCCTTCTTTCTACATATCCTTCTCTTTTTTTCCCTGTTTCCTACTCTTAGCTCCATGATTTCTTTGTTGTAGGTGGTGATTGACTGTGGTGCTTGGAGATCTCCAGTCCACCTTCTCAGATTGGTGCTTAAGGCGTCTTCCAGGTTTATGCAACTCAACTTCTCCTTTTTGCCGAGTCCATGTTTGTTGGCTGCGACATCCTAGGCTATCCTGCTTTTCACACTTCTTGTTCCCCTCGAGGCTCTCTGTAAATATTGTATATGTGAAAGAACAATGCTTTAGCCTTCCCATCCCCTATCTCCTTTGTGGTGAAACTCTTAAGTATGGAAAATTTAGTTTATCACCGTTGATGATCTTTCTCCCTTTTATATCCATGCTCCTGAAATCTGAAAAAATACAGTTTCGTTGGTCTATTGCTCTGTTCGCTAAATAGTCTGCTAACTGGTTTCCTTCTCTCATGATGTACTCGAATTTGTGTTCTTTCTCACTTAGGTGAGCTTTTATTTCCTCAATTGTATCACTGATGCACCATGGTACATTCCACTCACCCATTAAAACTTTGTATAGTAACAGAGAATCTGTTTGAATGAGCGTGAATTATTTGTTTATCCTTGAACTATTGACACTTTTAAAAACACCCCTTATAACTTGACTAACTGAACTTAAATATAACCAGATGCAACACGAGTAACGTACACCCTAAATTCTAGCCAAGTTTTGGAGTGTTTTAAGCACCTCTCGGCTTTAATATTCTCTCAGCTTTTTATTAAGAAATTCCGTGCTCTTACAAGAGTTTGAGACCACTTGCTATATCATGTGACAGATTTGGATTGTATCTAGGTTTAGTTAGTCAAATAGAGCAGCGATTTTAAGACTGTCAATAGTTCAAGGATGCTTATGCCTTCGTGGAAACTTTAGAGCTTGTGTTCCCTTGTTGGATAAACACCATCTGCGCGATGCTCATCTTTCTTCCTTAACCAGAGGTCTTAAGTTCGAATATAATAAATTCGGTAGATAGTGCTTTACTCCCAAATTGGAAATTCCGAACATATTGGATTATACGACTAGGTCCCAAAACAGGTATCGAACACCTGTGAAAATCAATTGAGTGCCCATGTGTACAAGTTACAACTAGTCATGGCTTTGGTTTCTATGTCAAAATTAACAATTAATTACTGAGCAATCCCTACCCATGCATGGAGCTTGATTCTTCTAAGAAAAAATTTAAAAAAAAAATGAGATTCCAGATTTCAGTGAATAAATAAAGATATAAATAATAAAAGAAAGACACATGGCAATTTGAAATTTCCGCAAAATTGTCCACATTGAAACAATATAAAATAGCAAATCCAAATCACCATTCTGCAGGCTTTACTATATTATAACAAAAATAAGAACAAGAAAAAGGTCTCCATTCGGCAAAAAATTAGACTAATGTACAAAGGGTAAAATGGTAAACAAAATTTTGTATCAACTTATAACTAAACTAATATTTTTTTTATTATACATCATATATCCTATTTTTTATCGTTCGTTAATAAAGTATATGCACTTATAAATGATAACTAATGGGTCCTTTGGGATGATTCAGTTGGTTTGGAGGGTGGTTATTCACACAGATGACTCGGGATCGATCCATCCTCAATGCCTTCTCAATCGAGCATGTCGCACAGGGCTTGCCTAATGCGGTGTATATCCCCTATGTGGTTTGTAGACTATTACACAGTGGAGGTTTACCCAGTGCGCATAAAATGCTCACCCAAAGGACAGAGGTTATAGCGACTGCGGGTTATTCTAGGGTTCCAAAAATAATAATAGTAATAATAATACTAACGAATGGATTATTGTTAACCTGAACATTACAATTCATGCATTATAATTTCGATATAACTTTGTACGCCAACCAAATGAGCCCTTGTATGTATGTAATGATAACCTACAAAGAGTACACAAAATAATAGAAAGTAAATATCATTCATAATACTAAATAAAGCTTTAAAACCACAAGAACCCTTGACTCATTTACAAACCGAGTTATAATTAACAATCAGTCGACACTGCTTGTGCAAAATCCTACGTACGTCATTGGTAATATCAAAATTATGTAATTATTATACTTATAATTTGAAAATTATTTAGCCTATCAATATAAGTAAGCTTAAATATATAACAAAATTTTAAAATATATAGTTACCTTTTAGTGGTTAAGTGGCATTTCTTATTGGACTCATCCAAATTTTGCCTATATAAAGAACCCTTTTTCTTCCATATATCTCATAAACAAATTCTCTTCTTACTTTTCTAAGAAGAAGGGATATTTTTCTTGTTTACAAAATATGGAGCTCATTATTTTCCTTGTTTTTTCATTTGTCATTCATGGAGCTCTTGCTAATAATGGTATGTACTCTTCTTTTATTTATGTAGTATTTAAACGTACGTAAATACTAGTTTAGGAAACTTATGAGTTTCTCCTTAGCGAAAGCAAATTTGTAGTAACATGATTTGTGTCACCGATTGTCAGGAATCCTCACAAGACAGATGAACTCCCTTTTTTCGATAGCCTAAAAAGATCCTCTATTAAACAATCTTTATAGTATTGATAAAAGTAATTATATAGAGCTAAATTTGGTAACACCTCTATGTTTATCTAATTCAAGGAATAGGACCTTGAGATTAAATCCTTTGTGTGGAGTCATTTTTCCTCAAAAATTATTTTGTTGTAAAATATTTGTTCTAGTATATGTTTTATAGTAGTTGATTGGTAAGTGAAAAGTATTTTTTGAAAAATAAATAAATTATTCCATATTAAAAATGATATTAGCAATTCAAAGAGGGTTCTGTTGAAATTTTTGAATACAACTAAAAATCATTTTGTTAGTGATGATGTTGATGCTAGTGCTGATATCGATCGTGATCTTGATACATTTTTCGTATCATTATTTGATAATACAGGAGAAATTGTGTGTGAAGATTTGTCAGTAGGACTGTGTGCCTACTCAGTTGCTTCGTCAGGGAAGCGTTGCTCTTTGGAGAGTTATGAATCAATTGAGGGAACAAGAGGATACCAATGCAAGACCTCAGAGGTGTTAGTGTCCAATATTGACATAACAAATTTGATTGAAAGTGATGAGTGCATTAGTGCTTGTGGAGCTGATAGAAACTCTCTTGGCATTTCTTCTGATTCACTTCTTGAATCAACATTCACTTCTAAGCTTTGTTCTCAACAATGCAACCAAAAGTGCCCCAACATTGTTGATCTTTACTACAATTTGGCTTTGGGAGAAGGTATTCCATTCATAACTTTAAATGTCATTAACTTTTATGTAGTGTCATTATAAAAGAATTTATACACTATCAGGTCAACTGAAAGATGATTTAGCGGGCCAAATATAAAAGGAGCCCTTATTACACAATCATGTCATTTATAAGTAGTAATTTTAACTTGACGAAATGATAACATTAATATGGATGATGGAAGAGTTGTTTTTACAGTGTTAGTGTGTATAAGTTAAATCGTCTATTTTTAGTAATTAAGCTATAGATTTCCTTTGTATATAGAGTAAAAAAGAATGTGTCAATAACTTTTCATATATTGTGGCAGGGGTGTATTTGCCATCATTTTGCAAGGGAAGAAATTTGAACGGACGCCGTGAAATGAGCCAAATCCAAAGTTCAGGTGTGGCGTGGGGACCGTCAGCTGCCTCGAGCGGATATGGTCGACAGTTGAGTGAAGGGCCTGCTGCAAGCACTGCACTCGCATTCGAGGCTGATGCTCCGTGGTGATCATGAATCTTTTCCAATTGCACTAAAGAGTTCATATGTTGCTCTGTTTACACATTGCCCTTTTTATTGTTTGCTTTTTAACTAAATAATCTATAGACGTTTGAGGATTACTTCAGTTGTCATTTCAATTCATTATATGAATTTTATTCTCATTTGATTCCATTTTCACACTTTCCCCTTTAGTCTTATCAATGAATGGATGTTACGTTATATATGCATGAAATGATGCGTATAACGTCACACTAGACCCAACGATTGATGTAGTAGTAGTAAATAAGGATTGGCACGACAAATAGGTCAATCTACCTTCTTCTTGTTATATTAAAGGTATGAGGCTCTATATGAGACGACTTGTACTACAAAGCAAGTCGAATAAACCATAAAATCATTGTCCTCCCAAGTCCCAGGGTATCTGCACGGAATTGGGACAAAATGTTTATGACTCTATCTAAGTATTGTTGCATCTGGACTTCTCGTGCCACATATGTCCTTTGGATCTGATTGACAACTAGCCGAGAGTCACTTTCCAACTCGAGTCCTGTAACCACAGCCTCAAACTCGGTTTCATTGTTAGTTTGAGAAATTGTACTTAATTGATTTGTCGGATTATCTCTTTGGAAGGTGTAATGAGAATCAATCAGAGACCGGACGTAAGGATGTTGGATGATCCATCTGTGAAGAGGATCCGCACTCCTGAGACAGTCCGAAAGTAAGTATTGCTTCATTCTCATCCTCCGGGAGTATACATGTACTGAAATTAACTACAAAATCAGCCAAGACTTGAGACCTGATAACACTTAACAGTACATGGTTGCATACGTGATGTCTGTACTCACATTTTTTTCCAGGGTAAGCGCTCAAGAACTTCCACACATGGTGCTTAAAATAACTTAAATAATGGAATATTATTCAGGCCAAGGACCTGAAGCTCGTGCCCTCCTCTCATATCTTCAGCATATACCTTAATCTTCATAGCGGATTCTTCAAGTTGAGGACTCTTTACAAGTTTGATAATTTTCAATAAACCAATATCCCCAAAACTAGCGGAATCTCCTCAAGCTTCTAACATTCCAACAGATCTAACTTTTCAAGAATGGGAAAGGATTCCTCTCCAACCTCCCACTTAGCAAGAGTCACTTCTTCCAACTTCAAAAATTTGAGATTCCCAATGGTGTCTTCATCTATCAATTGTGATTTTGAAATTAAATTGCATTTTAAACGATGCACAAAGAGAACATTTTCAAGCTTCAAGTTCTCGCTAAGTTTTATAGATCCCTCTTTTGTAGAAATTGTATGTTGTCCATCTGGAAGTCCCACAGGACATCCAACCACTTCACGCAAGTCCGTCATGCACCTCAAGTTTGCAGTCATATGGTTTGATGCCCCTGTGTCAATTATCCATGGGATTTTGTCATATTTACCTGTCATCCTCTGATCCGTACCAGTTTTGTGGTTGTTCACCATATCGTGCAAAATCAGCCATTGTTCATTGCTCAAGCCAACACTGGCCATATCAGTTACCGCGCCAGTTGTTCCTGATCTTCCAGCACCTCCGGTAGTAGTTTGATCAGCATTAGCACGTACTGCTCGGCCTCGACCACGTCCAGTGCTTGACCCAGTTCGTTGTTGTTGTAGAATCCCCTTACCCTTGCCACTAGTCCATCCTTCGCCCTGAGCACGATCACCCCACCAGTATGAGTATTATCTGATAAGCTGAAAGCAAAAAATCTGCCTCATGTCCAGAACGTTTACAGTGAGTACAATTATATTCATTGATTTGTCCTTCACCTCTCCACGTCCCCTTCTTGCTATTTGTTTGAACCGCAAGTCCAATGACCTCGCCTCTTTCTTCCTTTGCACGAGTGATGGTATTCACTCTCTCCTGCTGGATTAAAATATAGTAGACTCTGTTTAGAGTCGGCAATGGGTCCGCATTGAGCATGTTGTAGAGGACTTTCTTCAAAATAGACTGTTGGATATGAGCTATATATTGTATGGCATATCAATGAGTTGTTTGCTTCTTCTCTTTCTTATTGATTTTCTTTTACTCTTCCTAGTTTTTGAGCCACATATATTATTTTATTGATCCTTCCCTTCATGTTATTTCGTTCCTTCTAACCATATGATATACGAAACTCAATGGCCCAACAAATGCGGATTCTAGCTGCATAGGGCCCTTATTAAGGGGAAGAGCTCTTTACTTAATATTCACAGATAGTTCAGTTTAGACTTTCATCAAACACACTGGCAATTAGAAGTTGTTATTTGGATGATTTTGAGATCTGCCAAAGAATCTAATTATTTTGTAAGCCAATTAGAAGCAGAGTTGGAAGGAATCTAGCAAATTTTTATACAAGTAAAATACTGAAAATTAGAAGAAGAAAACAACAAATGCTTGCCATTTCATTCTTCTCTTGGCAATTTCGTAGACTCAATTATTTTACTTTCTTAGTCTCCGCAGCCAATCAAACAGGAAACAACATGTGTTTTTGACCATTAACTTTTCATAAAAATCCACACAGGCATCGCGACAAGCTCAAGAATAATGTGTTTGTTTGTTCAGATTAAGTTTTAATATCTTTCAAAAACTCAATGTCCAGTTTTTGGATTGTTTTTGAAGATTTGAAATATTTTTTTAAGAATTAGTTTGGCACCTGGTTAGAGTTATGTAGATATTAATTAGTAATACATGAATTAGTTAGGCAGAGTTACTTATTCATGTATTACTTGTGCAAGGCATTGAAGAGAATAACTTGTAAATTATTCAATAGGTAATATGTATAAATACAATAACATTAAAAGCTAATTAAGGAAAGATATAAAGAGGAAATCCTAAAGATATGTTATCTATCTATATCTTTGTACAATATCACGTAACATTTCTATATAGGCGAATTTTATTAGCTCAGTTGGTTGACTGCTCAATATAAGACATTCCAAATTGACACTATTATATAAAAGTCACTCCAAAGACTACACCTCAAGAAGTTGACTGACTTTCACTAATACAACTTGACATACTATTAGCTAAAAGACGCTCCAAAATGAAACTATTAGATAAAAGACACTCCTAAGACTGACTTTCACTTATACAACTTGACAGTATTTGCTAAAAGACACTCCAAAGACTGCACCTCCAGAGTTGACTGACTTGTACAACTCAATATTGATACTTTTAACCAAAAAACAATGTAGTTGATCTCATTAAATAGATCTTCTAAGATCATTAATTATTTGCATTATCATTTCTTGTTTTAGATCAACAAAGTAAAAATTAGAAACCTTCTTGTCATTGTTATGGACAGAAGTTGCAATCTTCTCTTTGCTCTTGCAGTTTTTGTTCTGCTCTATACTTCGCTTGCTACTGTTCCTAATATTAGCACTGATGAAGCTGCTCTTCTTGCACTGAAATCACACATTTCTTCTCATCCTAACAACATCTTAGCAAGCAACTCGTCTTCTTCCAGCCCGGTTTGCAGCTGGATTGGAATCACCCGCAGCTCCCGCCACAATCAAGTCACTGCTTTAGACATTTCTAGCATGCAACTTCATGGTACCATTCCTCCACACCTTGGAAACCTCTCATTTCTCGTCTCCCTTGACATCAGTAACAACACTTTCCATGGAGATTTGCCAAAGGAGATGGGTCATTTGCAGAGGTTAAAATTGTTTGATATCAGAAGAAATAACTTCA
This sequence comes from Solanum gracilifrons, assembly GCA_029582605.1. NCBI lineage: Eukaryota > Viridiplantae > Streptophyta > Magnoliopsida > Solanales > Solanaceae > Solanum > Solanum gracilifrons. The sequence continues at coordinate 781 of JAJOOH010073343.1, read as the reverse complement.
CAGGAGCCATTCCATCATTTTTAAGTTTGTTACCTAACCTTCGATACATGTACCTTACGATGAACCAATTTTCGGGGAAGATTCCACCTTCCCTTTCCAATCTAACAAAGTTGGAAGTATTGAGCTTCCAGGGAAATTTTTGTCACGCCCCGAGCCTACACCCTGGGCGGGACCGGCACTCGAGGACCATTACTGGCCCCAAGCGAACCCTTGGCCTGGCTTTCTTAACTCAGCAGAAACCTGACTCAACAGAATAACTCAATGTCATGCAAAGACATAAACAACTTAACTGATAAAAATATGGCCCAAAGGGGCAACTCGAGTCTCAAAAAAATTGAATATTTGCATATACATACATATACATGGATGAGAGACTCAAAACTACTGACTGACTGACTGACTGCCTATGAAGCCTCTAATATACTGAGATGGATGTGGGGACAGACCCCGCAACATCCTAATAGAACAAAACTAAGTACACAAAATAATTGAGTCCTCCGGAATGCAAGGAGGCTCACCACAGACTCTGGAGTGCTCAGCTTGGATCAACGACGAGCAGGATGCTGATCCGGGGTACCTGTATCTGCATCATAATAAGATGCAGGCCAACTGACATCAGTACATGGAATGTACGAGTATGCGAGCTGGAACTAAGCAACAAAGGCTAGCAGGAGATCTGGAGATCTGGGAGAAACTGAATAGCTTACCTGGCTCAACTCAACTCCACCTGACTGACTTCTTTCAATATAAGGCAATTTAAAACAAGTGCGATATAAAGAAA
>JAJOOH010073334.1:0-15572 GCA_029582605.1 Solanum gracilifrons | reverse complement strand
TCATTTCTAAAGTAGTAGAAAAGAAAGGAAAGAAAAAAATTTCTGCTACTCGATCGGCTAGTAGTACTATTATCTACTTTGTTTTATTACAAAAAAAAATAAAATGCATGCCAGGATCAACACTGCCTACTTGGTAAATCTCTTACAAACCTCCATTGACACCAAAGCTTACACTGCAGGCAAACTTCTCCATGCCCATATACTACGAATTGGCCTTTCTGCTGATACATTCCTCCTAAACCGTCTCATAGAATTGTATTCCAAATCTGGTCATATTCACACCGCACGACACCTGTTCGATCAAATGCTTCAACCAAATATATATTCTTGGCACTCCCTCTTGACTGCTTATTGTAAGCAAGGTCAGCTGGACAATGCCCATGAGCTATTTTCGAATATGCCTGAAAGAAATAGTGTATCATGGAACACTCTCATCAGTGCATTTGCTCGAAACCGTCATGAAACAAAGGCCTTGGAGGTTTATTCTCAAATGAACGCACATGGTTTCTCACCGACCCATATCACATTCGCCAGCGTTTTAAGCGCCTGTGGTGGGTTGGCTGAATTGGAGTACGGCAGGGTGTCTCATGCTTCTGCTGTCAAGTATGGGCTTCACAAGAATGTGTATGTTGGGAATGCTTTGTTGAGCTTGTATGTAAAATGTAGCTGCCCTCGGGATGCGTTGATAGCCTTTAGGGAGTTGGATGAGCCTAATGAGGTTTCCTTCACGGCAATGATGTGTGGATTGGTAGATAATCACCAAGTGGAAGAGGCATTTGAAATGTTTAGGTTAATCCAGAGGAGTGGAATTAGGATTGACTCTGTTTCATTGTCTAGTGTACTGAGAGGTTGCGCTAAACGCGGGGGTTTGAATTTTGGTTGGAATGGTGAGACTGATAGTGATCTACCTAATACGCAGGGGAAGCAAGTCCATTGTTTCACCATTAAACTTGGATTTCAAGGAGACCTTCACGTGTGTAACTCCTTGCTTGACATGTATGCAAAAAATGGTGACATGGAAAGTTCTGTAGTATTGTTTGGAAACCTTTCTGAAACTAGTACTGTTTCTTGGAATGTTATGATAAGTGGGTTTGGACAGAATCATGATAAAGAAAGAGCGATGGAGTACATGGAAAGGATGCGGGGTATGGGTGTTGAACCAGATGAGGTTACTTACATAAATATGCTCGCGGCTTGTGTTAAATCAGGGGATGTTGAAAATGGCCGCTTGATATTTGAGAGCATGGCTTGCCCTAGCTTGATTTCATGGAATGCTATTCTTTCAGGCTATTCACAGAATGAGGAACATCTCAAGGCACTAAAGCTTTTCAGAGAGATGCAATTTCAAAATCTGCGACCTGATCGGACCACTTTGGCTATCATACTTAGTTCATGTTCTGAGATAAGGTTTCTAGAAAGTGGGGTGCAGGTCCATGCTACTTCATTAAAGTGTGTCTGTCCTAGAGACATATATATAGCTAGTGGTCTTATTGGTATGTACCTAAAATGTGGTAGAGTAGAAGCGGCTGTACGTATTTTTGATGGGCTCACTCAAGCAGATATAGTCTGTTGGAATTCTCTAATTACTGGTTTATCCTATAATTCATTGGATAAAGAAGCTTTTACTTTCTTTAAGCGAATGCTACAGATGGGGATGTTACCTAATGAGTTTTCATTTGCTACTACACTGAGTTGTTGTACAAAGCTATCCTCATTATTGCAAGGGAGACAACTTCATGGGCTGATAATTAAAGATGGGTATGCTAATGAAGTTGTAGTTGGAAGTACTCTGATTGACATGTATTCCAAATGTGGCGATGTAGATGAGGCCAGGGTACATTTTGACATGATGCCCTATAAGAATACAATTACATGGAACGAAATGATACATGGCTATGCACAAAATGGTTGTGGAGATGAAGCTATTTTCTTGTATGAAGACATGATTTGTTCAGGAGGAAAACCTGATGTTATAACTTTTATTGCCGCTCTAACTGCTTGTAGTCACTCTGGGCTTGTCAACCTGGGGCTTAAGATATTCTACTCAATGCAGCAACAATATGGGTTGATGCCACTTGTTGATCATTACACTTGCATGATTGATTGTTTGGGTCGCGCTGCCCGGTTTAGTGAAATAGAAGAACTCATTGATAAGATGTCATGCAAAGATGACTCTGTTGTCTGGGAGGTTTTGCTTAGTTCTTGTAGGCTCCATGGAAATGTAACTTTAGCAAGGCGGGCAGCAGAGGAGCTAATCCGTCTTAATCCGCAGAATTCCGCCCCTTATGTGCTTCTAGCAAATATGTATACATCGTTAGGGAGATGGGATGATACAGAGGAAATTAGAGCTGCTATGTTGGAAAGGCAGGTAACTAAGGATCCTGGTTTTAGCTGGGGGTGAATTTTTGAATAAGTAGCAAGTGTAGCAGGCTGCTTTAAATTTTGACAGACAGCTTAAGTAAAAGATGCCCCCGTTTGTTAATGGCAGGAAATTTTTGCATCTGTCTCAACTACTTGTAGGTAGTTGATATGCTCTGTTATAGCTGATCAAGCTCGGATTTCTCACAAGGACCTTCCAATTTTTTAGATATTATTTCACTGTACTGTTTAGTCTCCGGAAAAGCACTATTTCTTGGACAATGTCATAGGCGGGTCATAGATTTCTTGTGTGTAGTAGCTTCTCATTTTCCTAATCGAGGGATAAAAATTCTGGATATTCTTCTTTCTTCTACTGGCTACTGATATTGATACTCTTTACTTCTGTGTTTGTATCATTTTTCTGGGCTAGCAGGATACAACTATGACTTACTGGAACTAAGAGGCTCCAAGTCATTGTCAACTAATATGTAGCTTCCATATCCAATGGTTGTCACACGGAGAATGCACAAAGAAGTTTGCTGTTGCATTGCAACAAATGCTAATAGTTCATACACCAATTTCTGAAAATGGTCTAAGGTGTACATGAAAGGTATGAAGCATGTATATATAACTTCCTTTATGCAGATTGTGCCTCACTCTTGCAGATCTTACGCGCCAAAGTTAAAAAAGAGCCAAAGTCCTATGTTGACATGCACTTTTTTAAGTGTTGATCCTTTTGGGAACCTTTCTTCTTCGATCATCGATGGAGGAGCTTGAGATACAGCCACAGGCCTAGCAGGTTGAATCTCGACAGGTAATACACTGCTTGCAGTTTGCAGGGTTAATTCAAAATACAGCCAGTTCTAGTAGAAGGAAATATATACTTTTCTAACTTCCCTAGAGCTCCTCAAAGGAAAAAACTCTTCCAACTTTCCCTAGAGCTCCTCAAAGCCTTCTTCATCCCCTTCTTCCTCTATTCTCTGAAATTCTGTCCTCCAGGTTTCCATCTGTTGGGATACCAATATGTTTAGATACTAGGGATCTCAAGAGAATGAGAATACATTTGCACAAACCTATAAAGGTATAGTAAATCTACCTGATCATCAGAGAAACGTAGATGCTCTGCAACAAAAAGTATGCTTGTGCTGACTTCTGACACTCTTTTTGCAGAATCTTGCCTGAGGTTTCGTGCAACTTCATCATATTCAATCATCTTAACCCGAAAACCATAGCTCATAAAGAGATCGTCAAGCCACTTCTTTAGGGCAGACTGAACACAAACCAAGAATTAGATTGTCTTGAGGATTCTCTAATGCTTTAATTGAACAAAGAAACTGTCTGCTCAACTTACAAGATCACCAACGTGGTCTCCAACATCCATTTCAGCCAGCCAGACAGGAAGTTCTCCCAAGAAAAGACATCCCTTCATGGCTAAATTACTGACAGTGGACAAGATATCTTTAAAACTTTCCAAGTTCACAACAGGCAATCCCTACAAATGAGGTCCTATTGTTACTGATAAGATACTCTATACACATGAATTCCACATCAATTGTACGCTATTGACCATAATACATATACTTCCTCCGTCCCATTTTATATGATGTAGTTTGACTTGACACGGAGTTTAAGAAAGAAAGACAAACTTTTGAAACTTGTGGCCTAAAATAAGTGATAGATGTTTGCATGGCTAAACAATCATTTCATTAAGGGTAAAATGAACATTTTAAAGTTAAATTGTTACTCAATATAAAAGTGTCATTCTTTTTGGGACCGAGTAAAAAGGAACCGAGTCATATAAATTGGGACACGGGGAGTAGCAAGTTCAAACCCAAATGAGGATAAAAGTGGTACTTCGAACACAAGGTGGCCTTCTAGAAGTGCAAGATGATCAGTCACGATGCTGCCAATAGCAGCGACAATTTAGGAATGTGAACTACCACAGCTGATGAGTGGGAAATATACATATTGTGATTATATGTCAGTGAAGCCAGTAGCCAAGACAAATGAAGCCAAAGATGGACACAAGTTTCACAACTAACGAGAAGTTTGCTACAATCTGGAGCACAAAGATGGAAGCATAAACAGCCGTACTCAAGAAAGATGCTCACTGTCATGCCAAAAATTTAGTCTCTGTGACATGCAGCCCAAGCTCTGTGTTTTCTTTTCTAGTTATTGTCTTTTCTGGTGGATGAGAGGTGAGTAAAAATCCTCTTCTTTTGTTTGAGCTTGTATGGATGAAGAGCCAGCAGGGATAAAAACTCTAATTCTGTAAGTGCCATAAATGAATTCTTACTTCATAGAAGGTCAAAAGAAATATCCAGAAACCATATATTCACCTGAAAAGCCCATATACTTGGTCTTGTACCGCTGAATCCTTTACTGCACAGTATATTTTCTACGTCAAAAGACTCTGATGGGACATGAAAAGACATGCATCCTCTTGGGATCTTAGCCCCAGCATCTATGTCATCCACAGTGGTACCATAAGGATATGCTTCATGTGCTCATCAAACCAACACATAGGAATAAAGACAAAATGGTAGAAGGAAAATCTAGGAAGAAAAACATTATTCTTCAAACACAACCATAATACAAGTCATAGATGCCATTGAAAAAAGCATGGAAGTCTAATCAAGAATTCACTAAGCTCAGAAATAATATAGCTAACTATGTCTCTTTTGATGCCTGAGGAATGAAAGAAATAGATGATTCTTTCAAAATAGTGAGTCTGCATTGAGAGTATCGAAAGATCCTTCCTATTTTTGGTGTAAAGAGAAGATTGTACAGATAGATGGCAAATTGGAGGGATGCCAACTGATGACATGGTTCATAAAAACAATTTTGAGATTAAAAAAACTCATTACCAACTCAGCGTGATATATTAACAAATGTACTAGTATGTCTGGTAGAAAGAACCAAAAACAGGAAGGTACTACGTCAACATCATAAAAGAACAATAGCCTTTAGCTTATCACTTATTTATCCCCCCCTCCCCCCACCCCCACCCACCCCCAAAAAAATAATATTTGCTTATCAGTATATCCCCAAAAAGACATTTAGCTTATCACTTCTTTATTCCCCAAAAAAAAAAGAGAAGACATTTTGCTTATCACTATCCCTCTCATTATAGTCCATTTTACTTATAACTAGAACTAGAAGAAGCCTCAAGTAGTTTCAACAACATATCCAGTGCCTCAACTAGTTTGGAATTGAGATATAATTGATTGATTGATAAAATTCTTTTTCTATAACAATTATTAATTGATTTCTAACTAGAAGATAAATATAAATAAAATGGCAGACAAAGATAGTAAATAGTGGTAATAGTATCTTCTATGAACTACATAACATGGCTATATGGATTCACAAAAAGAAGGAAAAAGGCTCAAATATGCCATCGAATTTTCAAAAAAAGCTCATTCATGCCATCTGTTAAAATTTTTGCTCATTTATGCCATTGTTGTTAAAGAAAAGGCTCATCCATGCCATTTTTTTTAACTCCGGTTTTGCAAAACCACTTTTTACACCCCAAACAACGTTTAACACTTTTCAATTGAAGTTTTTGGATCAAATGTACTCTTTTTGTTTCTTCTTCCCTAAGAATACCAAGAACACATGAACAACTCCCAAATTTTCAACATCTTCAATTCTTCACGAAATCATCTCAAATTTTGGCTACATCATTCATTTCTTTTTTTAAAAAAACAAAATTCTAAAATCATTTGTAGAGTTCAAGAAATTCACCTGTATTAAAAAAAAAATTCCAAAAAAACGAAAATCATATGTTAGTTGATCAATGATTTTGCAATGTAAGAACAAATGCCTAACTGTCTCAACTGCTTCCCCACATAAACAACAACGTGTCACCAGAATGTTGTTTCTTTTCCTAAGATTCTCATGTGTTAGTACTGCCTCTTTTGCTAGCACCAAGTGAAACATGCCACCTTAAGTGGAGTTTTGGCTTTCCAGATTTGTCTCCAAGGCCAATTGAGAGTTAGAGGATCCCTGTTTATGACCTTGTAACCTGAGTTCAGTTTGTATCTTCCTTTGTTGTGCTCTGTCCACCGTAGGCAGTCGTCCCCTTCCTTCAAACCTTGAAATGATTCCAACCTTTTAAAGAACTCAACTAATCTACAAACTTCGCAGACATTTAAATTCCTTCGGCGATATAGATCCCAACCTTGGGGAGACCACATTTCAGCCACTATTCTGTCTTTATGTAGTGCTAAGTCAAAGATGCCAGGGAAGATCTCTCACAAACTTTGATTACCAAGCCATCTATCTTTCCAGAATCGTGTCATGATACCATTGTGTATTATAGTAGTATGATTCCTTAAGAAAGGCCACCAGTTTCTAATTGATCTCCAAACAGTAACACCATAGGAATTGGTTGCTTCCTTGGTGACCCATGAATCCATCTCTCCATACTTCAGTTTAATCACCTTGCTCCACAATGAGCGTGGTTCATGAGCATATCTCCACAACCATTTCAGCTTTAGAGCCTTAATTTGGTTCTTCAAATTTTTTATGCCTAATTCTCCTTTTTTTTTTCCGTGATCAGAACTTTCCATTTTATCAGATGGTTTCCCTTTCTTTTCTTGTTTCTTTGCCCGAAAAAATCCCTTCTTAGTTTATCCAATCTTTGTACTACTCCTGTAGGTAATGGGAACAAAGTTAGCATGTACGTAGGAAGGGCATCTAAGAATGCATTTATCAAAGTGAGCCTGCCCCTCCTCCCTCTTGATAAATATTGTGCTTTCCCTCTAACCAACTTCTTCTCACATTTCTTCAAGACAGAATTCCAAATTTCTTTGGACGGTAATTTTGCTTCCAATGGCATCCCCAGATATATAGCAGGTAGTGCTCCCACCTCGCCTCCTAGCACTGAGGCCAAAAGCTCCATATTAGAGACCAAGTTTATAGGATATAATAAATGGTTCTTTCCTAGTTGATGTGAAGACCTGACATGCCTTCAAAAAGCACCAGAATGACCCTGAGGTACCTTAGTTGTTCCTCATCTGCATCACAAAAAATCAAAGTGGCATCTGCATATTGGAGATGTGTTCCTTCCAAACTCCTCTCATTGTTTGTAGACACTTCAAATCATGTGATCCACCTATTGTTTTAGTTGTCTTGATCATGTTGTTAAGTCCCTCCATGACAAGAATAAAAATGATGGAGATAAAGGATCCCCTTGTCTAATTCCTCTTTGAGCTTCAAAAAAAATCAAGAACACCATTAATGAGGACAAAAAACTTTACTATTGAAATGCAAAAATGTATCTATCTAATCCACTTTTCTCCAAATCCCATTTTCCTGAGTATATTGAGAAGGAACCTAGTTAACATGATCATAAGCTTTCTCAATGTCCAGTTTGCATAGGATGCCTGGTTTTTTTTTTTTTTTATAAGATAAGTGGTATTAATAACAGCATCAGGAAGATGCTAAATTTACAAGATATGGCATTTGAGCTTACAAAAAAATCTCTGGCTATCTATACAAACTATCTAAGCCAGACCTAATGAGTTAGTAAAATCCTGAAGTTGTTCTGCATTAACAGCAGGATACAAGTTGGTCCAACTAAACAAATTTTTAGTGCACCTAGTCTTCAAAATGCCTAAAGCAGTTGACTCTCCATCAAAACATCTCTTGTTCCTCTCTAACCAAATACACCAAAAAATACAAGCAGGTATCATAATCCAGATCTTCTTGATGGCTTTGTCAACTTTCCATAGACTCTAACTCTCATATGCATCCTTAACAGTGAGGGGTGTGGTCCAATTGATGCCAGAGAGACAAAAAAACATGCTCCATAATTCTGAGGCTAGCTCACAATGAAGAAGAAAGTGTATGGGGGTTTCAGCCTCTTTTTTGCACATATAGCATTTGTTTGGGAATTGGATTTTTTTGAGCATTGGTAAACATTATATTCTTCAGCATTAAGGATATGCTGGGGACCTTTAAAAAATTCAGAAAAGAACAAAAAACATAATACTTACAAGGATCCTAAGAGTTCTAAAAGTTGATCTAAATCCTTTAATCCTATCTCTTTACACCAAAAATATAGAGATACAATGCAATTCCATTTAACCTTGTGAATGGAATTGGATATATCTTCAAAATTCCTACTATTCCTCTCCTTCCACACTGTCCACCAAATGCAATGTGGAATCAAATTCCACCAGGTCTTCTGTCTCTTGCTACCTCCTCTCCTGATCCAACAACTAAGTAAATCAGCTGGATTTTTCTTTTCTTTATGTTGTCTTGGGTGAGACATGCCTCATATAGAGCTATCTAGGAAAAAAAAACTACCTTAGGTGGTAGCTTGGTCCTCCAGATGAGTTTCTAGGGCCAGTTAGCTATCACGGGGTTTCTAGAGCACAACTGTTGATACCCTTCCTTGACTGTATAAACTCTTTTCTGGTGTCCCCATTTGAGTTTATCCGCTGCCTGGAGATTAATGTGACAATGTTGTAGTCTAGCAAAAAGGTCTAACAGATCATTCACTTCCCAATCGTGCATATTCCTTCTAAATCTCATATCCCAATTGATCCCTTCTCTATTAGCAGCAATAACAAAATTGGGATCTTGAGCAATTCTAAACAAATCTGGGAAATCCTCTTGAAGAGTGGTATTTCCAAGCCATTTGTCTGTCCAAAATTTTAGGAGTAAACCATTGCCCAATTCAAAGTAAGCGTTCTGATCAAATGTATCCCACAACATCCTAATACTCTTCCACAGTCCCACTCCGTAAGGAAGTGTAGTAATATTTGAGCACCATTGATTCAGCCTTCCATGCTTAGCTATGATGACCTCTTTCCAGATCCCTGTGTCTTCCAAGTTGTATCTCCAAAGCCACTTCATCATCATACTTTTGTTGTGGGCTGCAAGGTTCTTAATGCCAAGACCTCATTGGTATTTTAGTTATGTGACCTTCTCCCATTCGATGAGATGAAAGTTGTGTTTCTCCCTGTTGCCTTTCCAAAGGAAGTCCCTTCATGCCTGGGTTCTTTTGATCCACTCTAGAGTCTATTGCTTCATTTGCTATTAACACCGCATCCATTATTTGTCCTCCTTTGATGAAAGTCATCTGTTGGGAGTCTACCAGCCTGTACATCACCCTTTTGATTCTTTCTGTTAAGAATTTAGACAACAACTTATAGAAACTGCCTATCAAGCTTATTGGTCTAAAGTTTTTAAGTTCCTTTGATCCTTTCTTCTTTGGGATCAAGGCAATATATGTGGCATTGAAACACTTCTCAAACATTTCCTACTCATAGAAATTATGGAAGGCCTCCATGATATCCTGTTTAAGAATTTCCCAACATTTGATGAAAAAACCCATAGTGTAACCATCAGGTCCTAGGGCTTTATCAATGGCACATAACTTCAAGCATTTATAAACTTCTTGCTCCTCAAATTTGGCCTGTAGTTGTGATCTTTCTTCCTCTAATATTGAAGGACAATTCACTAAATTTTCATCAGGTCTCAATCTTGTTGAGTTATTGAATTCGCGCTCAAAAGATATCGAGTTTTGGTATCTAGCTCGGAGGGAAACTACTCTTGAAATTGGAGGTGATTTCGTGAAGAATCGAAGAAGTTTGAAATTTGGGAATTGTTAATATTCTTTATGTGTTCTTGGTGTTCTTAAGGAAGAAGAAGCAAAAAGAGTTCATTTGATCCAAAAACTCAAATTGAAAAGTGTTAAAAGTTGTTTGGGATGTAAACAATGGTTTTGCAAAATCAGAGTTAAAAAAATGGCATGGATGAACCTTTTCTTTAACAACAATAGCATAGATGAGCCTAAACTTTTAATGGATTTTCTGAAAGTTCGATGAAATATTTGAGCCTTTTCCTCAAAAAGAAAGAACTTCTTTTACAAGATCTGAAATTTAATTTTTACAAGTCTAGGTTTAGACTTTTTAGGAGAAACCAAGGAAGTTACTACAGGGTGTTATGGTTTGACTAGTACCAAGACTGTTGAATTTGCAAGGTAAAGTAACTCCTGAGGCTTCTCCCTTGTAACAGATATACAAAAGCTCCTTTAAGGTACCTTTTATTTCCTTATACAGAAGGTATTAGGTTTTAGTGACAGGAAAGAACCGTTTACTTGAGATACAAGAGCTGGAAAGAATGGGGACAAAGATGGAAGCACACATCCAACATAAGGATATAGTTTCTACAAAAATGGGAAAAAAGAAAGGGATCTGCTGATTTACTTAGTTGCTGGATTAGAAGAGGGGGGAAACAAGAACCAAAAGAAGTGGTGCAGAATCATCCCAGCATGCATATGGTGGACAGTTTGGAAAGAAAGGAATAGGAGATGTTTTGAGGATAGATTTAATTTCATATAAAAAGTTAATGGTAATTGTATTGTATCCTTATATTTTTGGTGTAAAGAGGAATATATAGAAGAAGTAGAACAGATAGTTGATCTTTTAGGCTCTTCGTAATTACTTTTGCTCCTTTGTGTCTCTTTTTTGGAGGTCTCCAGCATTAAGGAGGAATATAACATTACCATTTTTATTTTACTTAAAAAAAAATATCTCTTAATGCATTCTGCTGGAGGAAAGAACAGAATAAATTAGAGCTTGATGATAGAAATTTCATTTATTAGGGAATTTGCAACTGCAGACACAATTTTAGACTTTGAAAACATTCTTAGGCCACCAATAGATGGTTGCTTTGAATGGAAAATGGAGGAAACCATTGTCTGTTTGATTTGACTAAAAACTATTGTTTCCCAGATTCTACCTAAACATCAACCCCAGCCCCAATAAGAAAAATTCTGTAGCTGGCATAATCGCATGATCAGCAATTGCAGGTTCAAAACCGAATATGAACATAGTTAATATAAAACAGTAAAATCATATCTCATAAATAGAGAAATCTAAAGGAGTTGCAGAATGGTGTAAGTTGTGCATTGGTTCCCATACAAACTACCAAAAAATAACACACACAAAAAGGGAGAAGGACGATAAAACCTTGAAGCTTCTGAAGTGCTCCTCTAAATACTTTCTCGGGGCATATGTCAAATACTAAAGTTGATGTTGGCCAATTGAGCCTGTAAGGTCGCGTATCCAGTCCATCTGTTAACAAAACAACCTGCAGCATGTGTGTGGAGTAGTGCCCATCAAAACCAATTAATTAGATCCTTGTTAATATTGGTTTCATACCTGTTTCAGTCCATCAGTAGATTGCATTGTTTCAAGCAACTTGTCATCAATAAACTTAGTTGCAAGACAGTATGGATGCAGCTCTTGATCCATGTCTTCGACACTATTACAAGGAAGAAGGCAGCCGACATAAGGGTCAATAAGGAGAGGATCTGCAAAAGCAAAAATTAAGTCTTGAACCTAGTAACTCAATCGAATTTGATTCTTTTCAATTTCAACAACCCTGCAGTGTAGCCATCAAAGCTAAGAAAATTGAAAAATGGATTTGCCTGGAGAGTGAGACTCCCGGAAACGAAGTGAAGCTCGTTCAATGGCGGCCTGGAAAAAAGGGTCATTTTCTTGTTGAACCTTGAAGCTTGCTCGAGCTCTAATGCTGAAATATGTGCTCTGTGTTGAAAAGGGGAAAAAATGAACCCTGCCTCGTAACACTTCCATTCTACACTCTACAATGAATCTTTTAGGGACTATTTCTATCTTTTAGTTTGTTTTTTTTTTCAATTGAACCAAGTATCCTATGAACATTTGAAACAATTATAAGATACAATATAATGAAGTTGAAAAAAATGCCATTTGCTTAAAGTTAAATGAAATAAAGATCAACAACAACTCTATAAATAACATTTTATAGATATTTTATAATTTAAAGTAATATTTCTTGAGTTTAATTAATAATCATTGTATATGTAAGTTAACTTTAAAGTCAATTATCCTTTCTTCAATTAAAAAAAATATATAATAAGAAATAAGAATATTTTTTATTTATTAGAAAAAAATTCATATCTTTTTCTACATAATCCATATTATCGGTTCAAAAAAATATATGTTATTATTTTATTTTAATTCATAAAATGAGATTAAAAATGACATTATTAGTTAAAGAGACTTTGAAAGAAAAGAAACAAGAAAGAGATAAAAGTAACATTTTATTCGAAAAAGAATGGATTTAATGATAAAACAATATGTTCTCATTCTACCCAACTAAATAATAATAAATGTATTCGGACCAAACTATAATGATACAATAAATTATGAATAAATCATTGAGAGAAGTAATATCTTTAAACTATATGTGAATTATTAATTCCATTCCAAAACTATAGACAATCATAAACACACCCATAAGATATCTCTCTATATATATATATATATAAAAGGAGAATCTTAGACTTGCTTATGTGGCTCTAAGGCCACCATTTGCATTTATATTTTTTCTTCTTTTTTTGGCCTTTTTTTTCTTATTTAAATTAGTTTATTACTTACATATATATTTAAAAAGAACAAAAAAATTTATTACAGGAGAAATATGTTCCTAGGAGAGTTTATAAGTTACAACTGTTACGAAAGATATAGAGACGTGTTCCGTTATCAAAAATCAAAAAGCTTTTGTTGTATTTATCTTACCCTCATTCCGTTACTCTCACATCTTCTATTTATTCCTTCATTTTGGTTGTCTTCTTCTTGTAACTATGTCGTCCTTCCTCTAATCATTTCCTTCTCATTTCAATTCATATTTTATATAAAAGGAGCATACTCATGAATGGTAAAAAGATGAAAAGAAGACTAAAGAGTGATTTCAGTATATGAACAAAGATGCTTTCATCGATGGTCAGTTGGTCACTTGCTATAAATGATCAGTTTGTGATAGTGAAATTTTTTCTTTATTGTATTGAAATTTCAAGTATGTATGTATATATATATGTAATTGTTGAATATGTAATTTTGTATAATATGTAATAGTACCATATAATTAGTTACTGTACTAGATTTCTTTGACTTGTATGTAATTGTTGAACCATTTATTTTTTTATTTTCACATTCGGTGTTCGAAGTTTGCATTAGAGCTTCGGTTAAATTCAAATCGCACAGGATCCATTCGGGGGTACGGTGACGCTCCCATTGAACCATTCATAGAAACATATGCATCAGCTTTTCGAGTCTCTTTGTCTTTTATAAAATATTCAGAAGGTGAAGTTCATCATTAATTTGATCTGACTTTTAAGCTTGGCTAATAGTTTTTCCTTCTCAATTTGAGTATGTGATAATATTGGATATGTCAAGTTTGCGTCAAAGTGTTAGTTCTAAGTTGATTGAATCATGTCCCATTGCAGAGGTAAAATGAGGCATTATTGCACATATGTCATCGTTTATTTGTTATATTGTTCAAGAAATTTATAAAATTACTGATCAGTGAGATTATGACAATTTCCGAACTATTTGATTCTTTTGGTGAGCCTCTATTTATTGAAAAAGAAATTGTTAAATCAATTTGATCTCAAAAATAAAACAAACTACTTAGACGGCATAACTATATTGATTGGTAATTTCCTTTCATTTGTTATTAAAAATATGAAAGCATATATGATACTTGCATTTGGCTCATTTCCATTAAAATAATAATAATAATAATAATAATAATAATAATAATAATAATAATAATAATCTATCTCTCTCTATATATATATAAAGCTGGATATAAAATTGCTGATGTGGCACCTATCAAAAGTTAGGATTCTTATTTTGAGTTTTTTCATAGTTTTAATCTATGTAATATGTTTTAAAAAATAAAAGTTATCTCATTTATTAATAAGAAGATGAAACTGTCATTTTAAGTGAATTAAAACTAGCACGGTTAGTAATTATTAGCATTGCCCATTCCTATTCCCATCTCTAATGTTACTTTTTCTTCTCATGTCTTTTGATATTTCATATAAATTTGTATATTGTTATACACTTTCATAATTGTTCATTTTTATTTTTTAAATACACTCTCTATAATTATCATCTATATTTATATATATTTTAAACCTAAACTTAGAAGACATGATGTGATATGCTTCAAAGCCAACAAATTTGTAATGCTATTTTATCTCTTTTTTGGTTATTTTTATTTCATTTTGTTTATTTATTTATCCATTAAGTTTTTGAGTATTAAAAACTTGATTCATTGAACTTAATTATCGCTTTATTATGCAACCTTTTGCATTCTCACTTTCAGTTTTAAGCTACACATTGAATGGGGCAATAACTAGAAAAGGATAAGCAAAACAAAATCGGCTATATATGGTTTATGTGCAGGGGCGGATCTATGAAGAGGTGTGGGGGTGCCACGCCACTCCCGAACTTCGACGGAAACTCTATATATACATAGGTATATATATATATAAAATATTTATATAAATATAAAGCGTATCACTCAGAGAACAAAATTGGTTTGTGGTGCCACGATAGGAAGGCAACTTTAAAAGGTTGATCTTGTGGGTTCGAATCCTATTTGTACCTAATTTTTTGAGAAATTTGCGCGTTTTTTAAGAAAAAAAAAGCTCCAAGCACGTTTTTTTAAGGAAAACCAACTAGCACAATTTTTATTTTTATTTTTATAATTGTTATTGAGTTAAATTAAATTAATTTACATAATTACTCCTTTGATTTTTCTTTTATTTGATTAAATACTCAATAAAAGTGTAATATCTTATTATTTATATTTTATTAATTGATTTATGACATATATCGAAAAGATGAATAATTTAATTGTAATGACCCAGAATGTCATTTTTAGAAATTTTCGTGAAATTATCATTTCATCCCTTCCAATAGTTTCCCCAAGTCATTCATGATCAGTCGGTGGAGTTGGTTTGAGAATTTTGAACTATTCGTTTAACTTGAGTTAATTAATTGATGGGTAATTGTAGATAATTGACTTAACCAATAGTTAATGGACTAAAGTGATAATTTATTTAATACCCTAAGTTTAATTCATTTATTAAAATAAATAGTAGGGTTTGTCACTTTTAATAAATAATTAATTTAGAAAAAAAAAGATAAAGAAGAGAACCTAAAATTTCCCGTGAGAGGCAACCACCGTGAAAGCAGAAAGGTTCACATTCAGGTAATTTATCAATCTTTAATATTGTATTGCTAGATATGAAATGAGATATAAATGCTATGGTAGTTATGTTAATTAGATTGGAAAGAAAGGTTGGAATTTATGTCAAATTGATTGGAAAGAAAGGTGGGAATAGATTGTGGTGTTGCATC